>VWZY01010939.1:249569-267911 GCA_013399075.1 Chloroceryle aenea
CGCTCCAGATCCAGCCTAGTGCTGAAAACCCTGCTCCCCAGAGATAGTGGATGAAACACCTCATGTCTACTGGGCCCTGCGCTGTCTGTCCTTATGTTTCTTCTTCCTTTCCTCCCCCTTTCTTAGAAGGGAAATGGGAATTTCACTATTACATCACTGCAGGGGTAGTACTGGGTTTAGCACCGCGGGAGTGTCCCGCCTGTGCTCAAGGGGTGTTGTGGCAAAAGCCACCACTGCACTGTGGGACCTGAATGTGAGTGCAACCCAGCCAGCCGATACTGGTGTTTGCAGCAGGCACTCTGAAGGTGCTGGGTGGCTGCCTAAAGCACTTCACATCTCCTTGCTGTGGAGTGCAAAAAGACTGAACTTCCTCCTCTTCTTAATGCAGGGGGTTGCCTTCGAGCAGAGCACTCTTAAGGAAGAGCAGCCTTTGCTATCCCCAGAGCTGCTCAGTTGGGACACTTGTGTCATACTGTGCAGAAGGGACACCTGTCCTCACCTCCCTCTTCCTCCTCCTCCCCCAGCAATGAAACATAATTGAAATGATACATGATGCTGTTCCTGGTGAGAATGAGTCTTTACAGAAGGCCACTTCTTTGTGACAGGTGGCAGAAGGCAGCTGGCAGCTTTGTCATGTGCTTTCCCCTGGCAGGTGATAGATTATTTAGGATGAGGGGAGCAATGCCAGCTCAAAGAGGGCAGGGTCGGGAGCTCTCCTGATCCACAGAGTGTGCTCTGCAGACAAATATGTGCCTGAGCCTGGACCTGCTGGGGGGGCCATCTCTTGCAAGAAATACAGTGGGAATTAAAAAAAAAAAATTGAAAATTTCCAGCATTTCAAGCCTTGGGGTTGCTTGCTGCTTAGTAAGGAGAAGACTTTCAAAAGATCTGACTTACTGGTCCTGAATATGGACCTATCTACTGCTCTCTGGTGTAGCCTGCTTCAGTGTGAGCAAGTCCTGGAATTGTCTGAGGAAGGGGCAAAGAGCCGGTGGTCAAAACAAGTGGCAAAAGAGGTGATTTCCCCTGTCCTTCCCTAAAGCTGTTTTTCCACGAGTCGGTTGTGTGGTTCCTTTCTGCATGTCCGGTTTGAGCCCTGGAGGCTGTTACCATCAAATAATGCATGTGGCTTGTTTGGCCAAAAGANCAGAGGCCAGTGGTATGAGATTCAACAAGGCCACCAGGTTGCAGGTCCTGCACTTGGGTCACAACACTCCCATGAGGATAACAAGAAATCTTACCCAAGCAGAGGGGCTGGATGAAGTGGACTGGTTCAAGTGTCCAGCAAGGTAGGGGCTCAGCACACAGGAAAGGGCTGGTTGCTCAGATCTCCACATCCACACAGATGTCACTCCCTAGCCACTTCTTGTGGCCATCCTCAGCAGGAAGCCCTTTTTCTCCTGCTTCAGATCTCTGAGATAAGCCATTTAGTGAATAGCTTCTAGATAGCTCCAAGATCAACTGTGTTCACTCTGGTGATGACTTCTGCCTTGCTGCTCCTGGGGGAAGGTGACCATGTAGCTGCTGCAGGCCTGTAAGCAGCAGGAGAGTTCCTTTTTCTGAATTGATGTGGAGTCCCAGAGAGGTTTAATGTGGCCTTCCATCATACCTCCATGGTCCTGAGGCACAGCAGCATCCCGGGACAGTGGCACTGACAGAAGCTGGGCTGGGGAGGAGCATGCTCAGGTCCCGGGGAGAGACCCACAGCAAGTGTCAGGTTCTTCTGTCCCCTCACTCCCAGAAGTAATGCTGCAGTGAGCAGCTGTCTCCAGTAACACAGGTTTTGCTGGGATTTTAGACTTGTGCTTGTCACTTGCATCCTGGCTCACTTCAAATCACAGTAACAGCTTTTGTGGGGCCAGAGCTTACACAAAGCTGAAATGAGCAATGCCAAAAGCAGTGGCTGCAGGGTACAAAAAGTAAAAATAAGCGTGCGGAGCACCCCCTGAATCACCAGGTTTCAGGGGCCATGGCACCTCTTTCTGCACAGAGTCCCATGAGGGGTTAATTCTCTCTTTCCTGCCCTGGCCATGCTGCGGGATACTGAGGCTGGAGACAAGCAAGCACCCCGCACGCCGTAGCCCTTTCTCCAAGCGGTTATTGCCAAGGAGCCATGATTTATAATTCCCCCCACACTCCATTAAAATACAGGCCATCTCTGCAGCCAGCGTTCACCCCGAGAGAGCTCCAGGAGAGATTTGTGAGTGGTAATGAGAGTGTGGGAGCCTTTCACCTCGAGGACATCTCTTGGCACCCAGCTCCCTGCGCAGAAAATGCTGACTATGCTTTGGCTGATGCCCAGGCAGAGAGCTGCTGCTCAGGAGTTTTTCCCTTGGCAATTCATGCTCCATGCTCATGACACTGGTAGGGACAGAGCTCCAGGCAGGGGCACCTCCATGTTCCCTTGTAGGGCACCATGCTTCACATGGAGCTGCCCTGGGGCATCCTAGGGGCAGGAGCCCTCCTGCTCTTTTCACTCCTGCACTTGTAGCCAAGGTGGGAAATGGCACCGAGTGGGTTGAGGTTTTGAGAGACAGAGAGTGGAGGACCTCTGGTCCCTGCTCTCCCCTAGCCTACCTAGTTGGAAACTAATAGCTGGAAGCAGTGAGAGTATGAAGGATGAGATGGAGATGGCCTGTTTCCCCTCCTGTGTCCTAAATCCTTGCTGGTGCCAACTCAGAGCTTGTAGTTTGTGACACCTTCACTGATGTCCTTTCCCAGCACTTTTCCAGTCTCCTCCTGGGCCTCCTGTAAACCCCTATAGTCACAAATCTACTGCTGGTGCTGATGTCAGCCAAAGGGTCCCTGCTGGAGGGGTGCTGAGCCCTCCCATTGTGTGAGCCTCTGTCACCATTGCCATGTTGTCCCTTTCCCAGGATGTCACCACTCTCCTTGCATCCTTTTCCACTCCTAACACACCCTTGTGATGACACAGGCCTGGACCTGCACAGGGCATCACTTCCCACCAGGGAAGAAGCTGAGGATGGTGGAGTCCTTCCTCCTCCCCCTGCAGCCACGTGTGTTGGTCCCCCTGCCAGCTGCTGCCTTTCACCCCCAGCAGCCTCAGCAAAAGTAGCATGGGGCTGTGCTGGTGCTGCTGCGTGTGCACCAGGTAGTGAGCAAATCAGTTGGTGGCCAAAGTACAATTACAAGTTGTCACTGGGAGCTGCTCTCTTCCAAGTGAGCTAATTGAAAATATATTGAGACCATTATTAGTAATGACAAGGTAGTCGGTGTTTGTTGGGGGAGGGTGTTGTGGGACATGCATGCAATGTGTTTGCATTCACCACCCTTTAGAGGGACCTGGCCACATGGAAGGTGTGCAGAGGGCAAGGTCTGGTGAGCTGAGCTGGTGAGGACCACTGCTCCTGCCTCCCCACTTCCTTCCCCAGCAGCTATCCCAGCCTCCCCACAGATAACAAGGAAGTGGGGAGCTTGGGAAAGGAGCTGAGAGCAAACCAGCTTCTGGACTGAGTAAGGCTTGGGTTACTGCTGGGGGGAGCCTGCCTCCCGTACTGGTTTAACCCCTTCACCCTACAGCCTTCTCTGGACTGAGCCTGTCACGTGCTTCTGGGGATGGTCCAAGGTCCAGCCGGGCAGGGGCTGTGGAGGTGAGGGCCGGTAGACTGCTGCAAAATGAAGCACCTGTTCTTCCTCCTTGTTGTCCTGCAGCTCCTTGGTGAGTATGCCCAGGGCCTGACCGTCATGGGAAGCAGGGGTGACCTCTGGATGACTTCCCCCTTTTGGGTGTGCTTCTGGCAATCCTATTTCAGAGTAGAGCTGCAGGCTCTGTCACTTCAGGCGTATCTGTAACGTAAATAGGAAAAGACAATTCCAGCTGGATAGAGAGAAGGCAGGGGAATGAGACTGGGATTAGTGGATTGTGCCTCCACGGCTTGGGTTTTCCAGCTCCTGTTTGAAGCCAGCAGCTCTGCGCTGCAGGACACAGTCTCTGTTGAATATGCACGTTGCTTTGATGTTCAAGGACTTTGCTTCCCTGCAGACAAGGCTGATTAAATAGCACGCTGGTATTTCCAGGGCCAGGGAGGGTGCAGGAATGCACCTGCGCAGCTGCATGGGGGAAAAGGCTTTGCAACTGGAGATTAACCTCTGTGGCCCCAGAGCCCCTGGCCAGAGGACACGCCGGTGAGGCCGGATCAGCGCACAGAGCCACGGCTGCGGCGTGGCGGGGGCTCACTGGACACAACGCTGGCCGCTGCGGGAATGTGAGGCGAGTGCAATGCAGCTGGTTGAGCCTTGCTGCTGGGGCTTTAACCTCTCTGCTCCCTCGCCTCCCAGAATGGGGGGGAGGCAAGTCAACTGCAGCAGGGACTAAACTGCTTGCAATTACTATCTGGGTGTTTTTTAATTTCTTAAGCTACTTTTGACTCCAAGCCAGCAAGGTGTTTGTGCCCATAAAACTGCAAGTGGCTGCCTGGGTCCTGTTCTTATCACTGTTATGGTCCTTATTCCTCTCAGTGGGTTTTGAAGCAGGTACAGGGCTGGGGACTCTTTGCTGTCTCTGAGGGCTCCTTCAGGCAGCTGAAAGCCATGGCTGCAGCCTGGCATGGGGTGGAGGGAGTGCCTCTGCACCTTGCACCCGGGTTCCAGACCCCATTTCTACATTTGGACTTTCATGCTGGTTAAACCTACATCATTTCCTCTTTGCCTGGCCGTACTACGTACATACAGCAAATGGTCTCAGGAGAGCCCCTGGCAGAGCCTGACAATGCAAATTACACTCTGAAGCAGGCTCATCCCTAGAAGGACCCGTGGTCAGGACTGCTGCTGTCCTGGCAAGCCACATGGGTAACACCTCAATTTCCCAACCTGCTGGTGCGTCAGGCTGCAGGACGCTATTGATCCTCCCCCTCCAGTCCCAAACGTGTGAAACCAGCCAGTATTTTGTGCTACACTTCCCCTAGCAAATGCCTTTTCTCCTCACATCTTGTCACTGTGGTCCTGACATCACTGTGTGTCCTCTGCAAACCTACTGGAAGCACCAAGGTCAAGGAGTCTCTGCACATTCAGTTAGTCCAAGTGGCAACAAAACCCACCGCAATGAATGCTTAGGTACTAGGTGGATGTGGATGTTCTTCTTGTCCACTGTCTACAGGATGTTCCTGTCTTCTCTGCCTGCTATGTATTTGTCCATTATTCCTCTTCTCACCTGGCTGGGTAAAAGCCATCGCTCAGCTAAAAACAGTCCCTGTGCAGAGGAGGGCTCTGACTGCTCAACTGGGAATACTCAGGGGCTGCTCCTGGGTGAAAGTGCCCAAACCTGAAAAGGCCAACTCATCTCATAGCACATTCCAAAGAGGGCTCTCAGTGCCCCTCATGGACTGGTTTTCACTGTTCTCCCTAATCCTCCCAGCTCTTGCCTCCGCCGTGTACAAGCAGTGGATCCCCAACACCAACTATGAAACCGCCTCCAACTGGGATAAAGGCAGAATCCCCTGTGCCAGTGACATGATTCATTTTGAGAAGAACAAGGTATTGGACATTTTTGTTTTATTTTTATTTCTTGCAAAGCACCATTGGGCATCTGAAAAACCCTTTGCCTGTGGGGGGAAAGCCTGTTTTGTTTTTTTTCCTTTTTCTTACAGGTCATTTCGGTCTTCGTCAAGTCACCCCATGCGCTGACGGACATGGTAAGGCAGCACCTGGTGGCACTGGGAGGGTGGGCAAGGGCAGGGCTGGTGCTGAAGCACTGCCAGCTGGGTGGTACGTCCCCCTGTCCCCCTCTGCAGGGTCTTTGACATTTTTCTGCGTGGTCCAGACAGACTGAGGATGTCTTGGCTGGGGTAGAGGACAAGAATCACAGGAGTCTATGTCCCTCTATGTACCATGGAGCCAAAAAGCACATTTCTGGGATTGTTATATTTTTTTCACTGGGTACATGGTGGGAGCACCCTAAAACCTTCTTTCATTAGGAATAGATCAATTTTTTCCTCCCCAGAGAAAGGCAAAAAGCCCTTTTGTGGGACTAAAACCTTGGCAGTAGTTTTCAGAGGAGCACCAACCACACTGATGATGTGGAGCAGGCTCTAGTCCTGGGCAGAAGCTAAGTGAAGCTGGCATCAAAAGACCTTGAAATGAAAGTGAACCATTCTGGGAAATCAGAAATGTTGCTCTAGATATTTCAAGTGCCATTGGGTTTTATGTTGTTCTGCAGTACTATTACCCTGGCCATGGCAGGATAGGCACAGGACCCTGCTGAAATGTGTGTGTTGAGTGAGAGAGGGTTCAGGACCTCTCACCTTGGAGCAACTGATGCCCCTCAAAAAGAGGAGCTCTGCCCAGAGCCAGTTTATGAGCAGCCATGAAACCACAGCATCCCAATCCCCATGGTATGGAGGGTCAAATTTAACTGTGAGGAAGGAATAAAAGGGATAGACAAACCTTCACTGCCCTGACGTACTAGTTCACCACAGGTCACCAGCAATCCTCATCCCAGAGCCAGGATGGCATAAGAGGGGACAGATCCTGTTTGCAAAACCTCCTCCCCTCAACAGGACAAGCTTGCAGCCAATTTTTCTCTCTTAGTTTTAGGGAAGCTTTGCTCTTTTATCGTCCATTAAATCTGAACAAGCCCTTGAAATTTATGTGCTGTAATTTGTTCAGGCTGTCTATGCCACTAATAGTTTTGATGCTTTAATAGTGCCATGCACCACATTTAATCCCTCTACAAATATTTGGAGGAGTTACGTTATTTATATGGCATTTTAAATATGAATTTTTGAAGGAAAGAATGTACTGGGGAAATACGTACAAATATAATGTAATAAATGATGTGGAATTTACCCAGAAAAGAAAAGAGCAAAATATCACTGCAGTAGATTTTCTTTTACTTACAGATGAATGTATAATATTTCTAAAGTACTTTCATCAGAGGCCTGCAAAGTGCCTAATTGCAAAGCAGCGTTATTCATTACAGGGCAAGCCTTTCCCAGTCAAGCTGAAGAGCTGAGCAGTGACCAGCTGAAGGAGAGGGAGCCACGACCCAACCTTTGCAGGGCTAATGCCATCTGTGGCTGTGCTGGCCATCCGCTGGCTGCTCGGGCAGGCATTGCCCACTGCAACTGAGTGCTGGGGTCAGGGTGCCAGAGTGACCACCCCTGCTCACCCTGATCAAAGGATCCAGTGGTTCTCATGGGAGCCCCCAGGGATCCTCTGCTGCCTCAGGCTTTCTCTGGGCCCCCACTGCTGGCAAGCTGCTATATAGACTTTAGAGTTAGAGTGAATATTATAATCCTACCATTGCATAAGAGGAGAAGAGGGCTGGGGGGCCCACGAGGAGATAAATCGTGAGCAGTAGTGGCTGTGAAAGCATGGCACCATTCCCCTCCTGTCAGGGGTCCGTCCCATTGATGCACCACAATGCAACACCTGTGAGCAACAAAGTTTGTCCTCGGCTGTCACCCGTACTGCAGCTCATACCTTTCTTCTGAGCATCGCTGCCCCAGTGATTCATGAACTGTCCCAGCAAGTCTTCTGGCATAGTGATGAATATTGCTTTTTAGTACCAGCTCAGACACTTCCCTCCTGTGCACTGCTGTGCTCTGTTGTCACCAGGTGATGCAGGGACTGACAAGATTAGAGACAAAAAAAAGAATGAAATCCAGCATCTGAAACGACTGCCACTTGTGGGGATGGTGTGAAATTTGGCAGTGAGGCGGTTAGAAAATGAATCGGTCGTGAGGTTTTTTTGCAGCAAGGCTGGGCTGCACCTGTTCAGCTGCTGGCCCTGCCACACCAGAGCATTAATCACTTAAATCAGCAGGAATACATTAAGCTTTAGAGTCACCATGGAGATGCTATACAGCCTTTGGCCAGAAGAAGGAAAAAAAAAAAAGGAGAATGTTGCTTGTCATAGCAGCGCAAGAGGAAATTCATGGCTGGGGAAGAGAATGGGCTCTCATTGACTTTCATGGTGCATGCCATGGCAGGCATAGGGGCTATGCTTGATGCCAATGTCCCTTTGGCACAGGGGCAGCATGAGATCTGCCATTCCAACTGCCCAGCTGAGTGGAGTGAGACCTGACGTGCCGGGGAGTCCTCATGTGCCACCATCAGCATCCCCATGACATTTACGTTGATGGAAACACTTCTGTACCACGAGCTCTCTAGCTCTCCTTCCCATCCATCCTTTGTGGGCACCAGCCGAGTGGCAGGAGCTGCTTTCCTGGGAGGAGTCTGGGGCTACTGGGGCACACAGCTCACCTCCCTTCTTGGAGGAAACCCATTTGTCACCTAGCTCAGTGGTTATTTGGTCTGAAGTTTTGAGTGGTTCCCTAATTCGGTCACCCACTGAATCCAAATCCAGCTTAAGCGTAAGCGACTTTGAAGTACAACTGCTGTGATTAGGCTGGATTTTCTATGGTATTTAGCTGCCTAAAGATGCAGATCAATATTTAGCCAGCTTTCAAAGGCACCTGTGAGTAAATGCACAAAAAAGATGGAGGTACTCGGAGTGGCAATGCCTGAAGTGGGTGCTCCAGGGCAAGATGAGCTTTAGCTTTGCTTGTCTTCCTGCTGGGAAGAAGGGCCCATCTAAGAGGTTTGGGCACTGACTGTGGCTGTGCTTCCAAAGGGAGCCAGGCCAGGGCACAGCTGCAGCTGTGAGCCCAGTGGTTGGACCGATAACACCAGCCCTGGTGCCATTTTTGCCCAAGCCAGCCAGCACCACTATGCGGGCCAGGGATGGATGATGCCACTTTCTATTTTTGTGGTGTCAGGAATCAGGTTTAGCCAGGTGGGCAGAGCAGTTTCACTTGACCCTCAGAGTGCCAGGGTCAGGGTATTGGCTGGGGTTATTCAGCAGCATCAACATCACCTTTCCAGCTCTGCCCCCATCACCAAGCCCTGCCATGGTGGTGGCAGCTGCCTTTGCCTCCTCCCTGCCCACCCAGTGAGGGGCTGCAAAGTCTGAGTGAGGGTTGGGAGTGTGCAAGGCACTGGGGTCTAACCAGGGATGCCTCACCCAGGCTTATATTTTTAGCTGCTTAATTGCGAGAGCAGAATGTATTCAGCTTTGCTGCAGGATGCTCCTGCACGGCTCCTGGCAGAGATTGATCTCGAAATGCCAATTGCTCTCCAGGGGCGCTGGCTCTAATGAATTGCCACAGTTCATGGTCGTGCCAGGCACCAGCACTCCCTCCCCACTACTTCCCAAACAGCAGGGTAATGAGACACCCAGAAAAGGCATTATTTTTCCTTCTCCTGAGATGAAGGTGAAAAATTTCACGTGTGTCCATGCGTGAGTGCCAGCACATAATCACAAGCCTGAATCCTGCAGGTTTTTCTCCATCTCTCTTCCCACTGAAGTTTGCCCTAGGAAAGGAGTGCAGTAAACCAGCCTCTTATAGTCGCCTTCTCGAGTTTATTTGCTCCTTGCAGGCTACTTTCCAGCAGGAGGAGTTATTAAAGCCTGTGATGAGCAGAGCAGCTTGCCAGCGTCCTAGGCTGGGTGGCTGCCCTGTGGACCGGCTGCCATCCCTCGCTGCTGGGGACAGCTCCCCTGCCTGTGCCTCGAGCTGCTTTCCAGCTCTCTCTGACCTTGTCTGTGGAGGCACATTTAGGAAAATGAGCTGAACTAACCCGAAGTAGATTTGGCAAATAGCTTTAAGCCTTTATGTGCCTTCTGCATCTGTAACTCAAGTATCTTGGGCTGGTTTACGTTAATGTGCTCCCCAAGGGGCTCCTGACATCCCTGGGGATCCTTGGGACACCTGATTTCTGCACCCTGCTGGGACCTGCTTGGCTCTGCATCTCGAGGTGTACACTGGGGAGCTGCAGTCAAATTAATGGTCTTTTAGGCCTGATACTTTTTTTATCCCCCCAAGGCTTTTATTGGGATCTAGGGGGTGGTTTGGCAGAGGTGTGCTGGCCAACACCTGTGTGGGATGGCCAGGAGCTGCAGCTCCTTTGTGGGAATGGGCAGGAACATGATGTTTTGGGGACTTGATGTGCTGGGCCACCCCTGTGACAGGGGATGTGGTGGCAAGGCCAGCTTGGGCAGGTGCTGCAAGAAGCCTGTGCCCTGGAACACAACATAAAACGTGATGAGCAGCTACAGCAGGGGCCCGGGCTCCTGCATTAATTAGAGCACAGCCGCATTGCTGCCGAAGGACCCTGCCTTGCAGGAGAGGGAGCGGGGATGCAGGCAGGGGAGAGCAGCCAAGCACCTTGTTAGCTTGCAGGGGATGATGCTGAAATGATGACGTCCCACTCCGTAAACTGCTCCTTTGTCTGTGCCCCTGCCTGCTCCCAGGGGTGAAAGCAAAGGGGTGAGTTACTGCTGGGAACATCAGGGGGGCTGGTGGGCACCTTCTGCCCACTGCCGATGGGTCCCACAGATCGGAGCACTAGCTTCTCTGCCTCGTTTCACATTGCACCAGCCAGTCTGAGCGTGGGTTTCACAAGGATAAAAATGGCACGGTTTTTTGCCTAGTTTCCTTGGGAGGCTAATACTCTGCTCCTCACAGGGGCATGTGCTTGGGCAGGGAACACTATGGGCAGCAAGGTTATAGTCCAGAAGCAGGGCACCCTCCTAAACTCACCCAGATAACTTGGTGTGGCTGCAGGTCAAGCTGCATCGCCGGCCTGTCTTGTGGGGTATCTGGAATAACTGGTGGAGGATCAGCAGCCACCAGAGGGGCAGGGCAGATCTGGTGTCGGGATGGGGGCATGGGGTGGTGTGTGCAGTACGGGGGAAGGACACCAGCCTGAGTGCAAGTGGGAGCTTCACCCAGGTGGGAAAGCGAGCGAACGAACACCTGCGAACGAGCATCGCTCACCCGTGTACAAAGCAGAAGTGCTGCAATTTTTTCCTGCAATGATGATAGTGACATGCCAGTCACACTGCTGCTGTCAGTCATCTCAGCCTGATGCTTATGAATCAAGCAGAGCTGGGATATGCCAGGGGCCCATTCAAAGCCATCCACCTCAAAACCTGCCTCTCAGACTTTTACTATCTTTTTCTTTTGCATTTTGGAGGTTAGTTTCACTTTCACTTATGGACTGGGGCAGCAGGACTTTTTTCTCTCAGTGGTGCAATGCTGAGGTTGCAAATACGGTGAGTCTGGGCGAGAGGCACATGGGGTCTTTCCTCTTTTTTTTTTTTTTTTTTTTTTTTTTTTTTTTTTTTTNTGCTTTTTGCTGACTTTGATGAGAAAAATGATGACTGTGTGTTTCAGTTGTCATTACACTAGATAATGATGACCAAGGAGATAAGTCATTTACCAGTATCAGGCATGGGAAATGACAGTACTCCAAGCTCGCTGTATTAATGGGCCTGGAGTACGGGTTGGCAGGAGCAAGGGAAAGCAGATGAAACTGGCAGCTTTTTGGCTCTAGTCCTTTGGTACATGTCATTGCTCAGTTCAAAATGTACTTGGAAACTGTCCCAGTCTGTATGCAGTTTCTATACTAAACTCCAAGTGCAGAAAGCCACTGTCCAACCAGAGTCTCCGTTTGTCCTCTGCAGTAAGCTGAGATGCACTAAGCATCTGTTAGGAAAAAAGGAAAGGGCAAATTATTTGCAAACTAAGAACAACTGGACTGTGGAAGCCCCTTCTGAAATGCTGCCCGGTGGTGTGCATATCAGGCAGGGCTGGTGGTGGATGGGCAACACATCCACCTTGGTGGGCAGGGAGCCATAGCTGCAGGGGCCAGCCTCAGAAATTCCTGCTAGGAAGCAGAAGTACAGGGCTCTAATTGCACTTCATGACTGTGGAGATGAGGAAACTCCATCCATCAGCTCACATTGCATTGTGTTGCATTTTAACTCCAGGGCTGGTGTTACCAGTGTTCAGGCAGTCCCAGAGTATGAAGAGGTCAGCAGCTGGGACACTGTATGTGCTGTGGGACTCTCATTCTCCTGTCACACTCATGTGGACAACTTCCTCTGGGCTTGGGAAGTCCAGACAGCCTGGGGTTTCGGCCTCCGTGGTGGAGGGGGATCTACAGTGGTAGTTGGAGAAGCTGCATCTTCTCCAAAGCCCAGAGGTCAGTGTCTCCAGAGCACTGTACAGGTTCTGGATACACAGGGCAAGTTTAGCACAATGCATTTTCTCCCACCTCTCCCTGTGGGCAGGATTGGTGCTGTGCACTGCTCACCCTGTGTCTGCTCTGTCCCCTGCCCAGGCACCACTCACCTGGGCCCTCCCAGGCACAGGAAGGCATGGCCTCACTTGGTCATCAGACCAGCATTTGTGCATGTGTGTGCGTGCACGTGTGTATCTCTAACCAAGCAAGCCCACCTCATCCCTACTCTTGTCACACTGAGCTCAGTCATGCTGTGTGGACCCTTACTGGGCTGTCTGTGCTTTGCCTTGTGCATCATGTGTGCGCTCGGTGCTCTTGTGCTGCTCCCTGGAGCAGCCTGAGTGATGCAGCCTACAAATGCTGACACATCTCTGTGTACGTGGTGTCTTTGTGGATTGTTTATGTTTTTTTTTTTTTTCCTTCCCCCTAGTTAATTTGTGAAGCTCTAAACAGTTTATCCTCTAGATAGGGAAGCTCACGGTGTCCTGCACGGCCACCACAGGTGTAGTCAAAGTGTTTGGTAACTACAGGGTAAAGAGCTGCAAGTCAGGCAGGGATGAGATCAGGGACTTCCTTCCTAACCACAACGCTCACAAATGCCAACTTCTGCACCCTAGGAAAGTGAGAAGACAGACATGGCTCTGCTGTGTCACCTGTCCCCAGCACCTGCTGTCTGATTTTTTTTCCTCCACCCAAAGTTCGCTGCAGCTACAGGCCTGGGTGCCCACAGGTGACTGCTGGAAAGAGCTGGTACCCTATGCTGGCAAAACAATCCACTGCATCCCATCCAAAACCCCCCCTGAACAGCTCAGCTGGACTCCCTCCACCAGCTCACCACCCTTCCTGCCTGGCCTTATCATGGTCAGCAGGCAGCAGGGCAGCAACCTGGAAACTGGGTAAGAGAAGATGGTGAGAACCTCAAGCCTGAAATGGCCCAGCAGGTTTTGGGGAAGGGAATTGGTGGGCAGTGCTACTGGTACCTGCCCTGGGTAGAGGTGTTAGCTGTCTGCTCCGAAGTGTCCAACCACTCCTTCTTGTGCAGGTTCACAGGAGAACAAGTCAGGGCACTTCTGAAGTGAAGCAGCCTGTGACAGAAGCTAGTAGCACAGACCTTGCCCAGCCCAAAGCAAGCCAAGTCCTGAGCCTCAAAATGCCACTAGACATGGCTTTTATATCTGCAGCTAAGGGCACATTGCCATTCATGTCCTGGCAGGCTGTTCAGCCTCCTTCAGTGCTTCAGGGTTGGAAAACTGGCTTTACTCAACAGTAATAGAAATGCAGAGAGCAGGGGGAAATTCAGGGGATCTCATTAATGTTTGCAAATATCTGAATGGTGGATCCAAGTAGAAGGGGCCAGTCTCTTTTCTGTGGTGCCCTGTGATAAGGTAAGGGACAATGGTCACAAACTGGAACACAGGAAGTTCCACCTCAGCATGAGGAAAAACTTCTTCACTGTGAGAGTGACAGAGCCTGGAACAGGCTTCCCAGAGAGGTTGTGAAGTCTCCTTCTCTAGAGACTTTCAGAACTCACCCAGACATGTTCCTGTGTGGCCTGCCCTAGGTGTTCTTGCTCTGGTGAGGTGGTTGGAGTTGATGATCTCCAGAGGTCTCTCCCAACCCCTATCATTCTATGATTCCATGAACATGATGGCATGGTTTCCAGTTAGGCATGACACAAGCTATGGTCTCATGTAGCATTATCTGTAGGAAAAGGCTTCTTCCTGGCTGGTGGGGAGATTCCATAACCTTAGGGCAGATATTACCCAGACCTCAGCTGTTCACCTTGTTCAGTCCAGTGTATGACATTGCCAGGTCTAAAGCAGATCGAGCACTGTCGGGCTCTTCTCAGTGGCAGTTACACTGCTCTCCACCCTGGTAATTTCATGGTTCCTAAACCAAGAGGATGACCTGTGCTATGGCCTTCAAAACACTGCACCACCAAGGTACTAAACTTCTAAACAGCTGTCTACAGCTTGGCAGTGAGGAGCTTTTTGCCATGTCCATCCCCCAAATCAAGGCAGTCTCTGTATGGGACAGAGCATCCTCAGGCATAGGACAGAGGACAGAGAGCTGTTGCAGCCACCTGCAGCAGTCATTCGTAAGTCTCACTTTCTCTAACCTACATGCATATTTAAAACACAATCAAGTAGATGAAACCTTAAAACCCCATCTAACATGGATCTGCCTGAGCACAGGGCCCAGTGCATCAGCATAGCGTAGTCCTGGAGGGCTTCCAGCAGCTGTCTGGGAAAGATTCTGAAACCCAGTGTAGACAGAGTTGGAGGATAAGGCAGCCTTGGACATCATTCGCTCCTTGACATATGAATATACTGGGGGGAAACCGGACATTCCCTCTGGCATTTTCTAAATGTAAAATAAGATAGGCTGGGCTGAATAACCCACGTGCCGTGAATGAGTTGCCTGACTCAGATGTTTGCCAAGGCCTGTCCCAGAGCTGGCAGTGTCCGCTGCTGACCCAGATGGCCGCAGCTCCTTGCTGAAAGGGCAGAGCTGTGTCTATTGAGGTTTGTCCTTGTGCCCCCAAGCAGAATTCTGGCCAGGCTGCAGCTAGGCAAGTGTGGCCCTGACTACCTGCTGGTGATGTGCTCCCCAACAAGAAGAGGGTCTAGCTGTGGCAAGCTAAGCCAAATGCTGCTGTGTACTTTCCTTAGTTTGTGCTGAGTTCAAATCCACCAGCTGACACCTCACCAGGCATTGCTTGGGCCCCTGAGTTATTTTCTGCGGAGCAAGCACAGCCCTTCCAGAACCTGTTAAGTGAGGAGACCTCTGGGAACTTGCAGAGTAAGGTTGGGTTTTTCATGGCATACCAATAAGGCCATTCCTGAGCTGCTGGGAGTGTGTGGAAGAGGAGGAAGGAGATGTCAAAAGAGCTTATTTTTCTTTTTCTTTGTTTTTGCTTCCCTAAACTCTTCATGCTTTTCTGTGTTACAGAAAGATCATGTCAAATCTGCCTCCCCCCATTGCAGCATCCCCATCTGTAAAAATGGGAGCTGAGACTTTCCCATTAACACAGGGCATGGCAAGGGTAACTCCTAATGACTGTAAAGTGCCTCGGAGACAGCAAGTGTACCACACAGCCTGATAATTAGCACTGTTATTTGATTACAAGCCTGGGTGGCTGGCAGTGGGACCGCACAGTAATGCTCTGAATCTTTTTGTCTAGTACCTGCCCCTGAATGGAGAACTCGTGTTGGCATCTGGAGCAGGATTCGCAGCTTTCGATGGCAGCTGGGATCCAAGCTGTGACTCAGGTACTTTGTGCCCAGACCAGCCACCCCATCAGCCCGTGATTAATCATGCAAATTCAGCCCAAACACTTCTACAAAGGTCTTTGCTGTTCCACCTCAGAGCAAAGTGAATCACTCCTCTTCTAATACCGTTTCTTTGATGACCTTGCTCACATCAGATCATTTTCCTGCTAGATCACCTGTCTTCTAAAAAAGTAATTATTGTAGGGAAGCCTTTGAAGTTGTAGCAGAGAGGCAAATATTGTTTGTATTTTACCCTGCCTATTAAGCATGTAGCCACATCAAAGCTCTCATTTTCTTTGCCATGACATTTCCAAAGCAAGCTGGTTCGGAATGACACACCAGTGAGCTGAACCACAGCCATCGCTCTGAGCTGCCCTTTGGCCTGATATGCACAAGGATTTCAGCACGAGAGCATCCTTCCCTTGCCTCTGAGCCTCCAGCTCGGGTTTGCCGTGACTGAAATGGCACGTTTGTTTCATCAGTGTCTGTTATTAGTCTGAAAGCTGTTAGCTAGGGAGATGTATTTCTGGTATTTAAGAGCTACCTAATGTTTTCACTGGCAAGTAACTGTTTAGTTCAGCTAAAGGAAAGGAAAAGTCCAAGCACAGTGCCTGTGCCTATACTCTAACTTGCAAAAAAAAAAAAAAAAAGATAAAAAAGAGAGGAAAAGCCCACATGGGTCTGCTTGGAGGAAGGACTACTACAGCATCAGGCTGTCTGAAGCCGCTCTGAAATCCTTCATCTCTACTGTTTCTCTGCTTTGAGGCTGTTTGCCACCTCTCAGGGATGCTCTGGCAGCTGCTCTTTGCACTGGGCAAAGATGTCCACATGCTGCTCCCATGAAATCAACAGGTGTTTCTGGGGCAACTTTCACAAACAGATTTTTTTTACAGCATGATTTTAAAACAAATGCAAATAATTCAGTCAATAAATATGCTCATGGTAGCTGAATCTGTGAAGATTCTTCTGTTGATGAAGGGTGAGAAGAAAACAGGGCACTGTATGATGATTGCTAACTGTGACCAGCAGGGAAATGGTTAATGGTTAAATAATTAATGGTTAAATGGGACATTAAACGGGACAGTGGGTTTGGGGGTTACCCACTGCAGGGAACAGGGCTGGTCACACTTCTGCAGGCCTGCCAGCCTGCTTGGAAACTGAGACATGAATTATTATACCCATTTTTATCTTCTGCACTTGGGCAGAAGGATGAGCTTTATGGAAGGGAGGGAGGAAAATGTTCAGTGGGATCTGGGGCTGGAATCCTGCAGCCAGAAGTGGGATCTGGGATGAGCTGCTGAGACCTCAGCCCTGAGTGCTTGAAAGCTTTGCTGAGCTCCAGGAGGTGCCTGTGGCAGCTGCCCAGGAGAGTGGTGCCAGGGCCAACCCTTCGCTCCCTGCACACAGGGTGAGCTCCCCGGCTTCAAGCCAAGCAGTGCCTGGCTTTACCAACCCAGATTCATCCATTTGGGCTGCTGATTTGTGTCTGGGTCTTGCTCAACTTTCCTGTTGCTTTTGAAGGTGCAACAGTGAGGTTCACTGACGCTGAGCACTACGCGTGGTTCGACCCCACGCTGTGGCAGGCCGTGTCTGCTGGCAGGGAGCTTGAGCCAAGCGGACGCATCTTTTCTGTGGATGAGGAACGTGTCCCATGCTGGTATGATGATGTTCTCTTCCACCCTGAAACCTCCTTCCGTGTAAACATCGACTCATTGAAGCAAGTGATCCGTCTCCGCAGCATCTCTCTCATGGGCCAGGTAAGATGGGGATGATGAGAAACCAGCTCAACACCTCCTTACACAGCCCCAGAGTAGGTCAGGAGAGGAAGGACCAGACGGGGATGCAGGAGTGGGAGACAGAGCTCTGCCATGGTATTGCTGCTTTGTGGACTGCTGCTGCTGTGGACAGTCTCGATTTTTTCCTCCACTGTGGTGAGGGAGCACAGGCAGTGTCTTTATTGTCATTGCTTTAAAAAAGGCCCAGTGTGCACAGGTCAAACCACCAGCAAATAGCATCTTCTCTGGCACCCAAGGACATCCCCCTTCCTAGGAACGTGTCTGCAGCTGTGCTGCTCAGGGACCCTTGGGGACACCTCCCTCCCGCCCCAACCTTAACATGACCCATGGCCCAGCAGTCTTCTCCCAGCTTTGCTTCAGTACAGCTCTTTAATTCATTGGAGGGATATTTATAGAAATGCTGGCAGGCTGCTGTGCCTCAGCCCAGGACTCAGGCGCACGATGACCCCCATCCCCTGCCGGCTGCAGGAGTGAAAGATCACAGGCACTGCAGCAGTAAACAGGCTCCTTCCAGGAGCAGGAGACGTGGCAGACATTTCATAAGTTACTTACTATTTCTACCACTGCTCTGCCTGGTATCTGCCATTTCAGGAGCAGGCATTAGATAACTGGTTTTTGACTAACAAACACAGTCAGTGGGTGCAGGCAAGTCTGGACTAGGCAGCACCCCAGTGTAGCTCACCACGGGCACACGTAGCCCCAGGGATGGAGAGGAGGATGGTCTTGGGTGGTTGGAGTGATGCTGGTCCCACTGATGCCTGGGGGCTACCCCACAGCACATCGTCAACCCCCCATATCCATCTCCTCTGGGACTATAACAGGCTGTGCCCCTGGACAAATGCTGCTGCTGAGCTGTGAGGTGCAAAGAGAAGGTGCTTTTATTTTTGTGATTATAACATAGTTCCTAAAATATTACCTTACACCCTACTCTGTCCTTTTGTAGCCATCCCCCTCCTTGCTCTGTGTGGGGTGTTTTCAGCTCGGGGCCTGACAGATCCTCCTGTTGTGCCAGGGGTGGAGAAGCCTCCTCTGGAAGACAGTGGGTGAGGGAAGTACCAGTGGTTTAGCAGGATGAGGCTGGCCAGTCCAGCTCAGCCTTCACTATTGCTGAGCTCACTGAAACCCTTCCCATATTGAAGGGAAACACCTCAGATCCACCCCTTCCTCACTGTAATTAAAGAAATTAATTTGAATTCTCTGGGCCAGCAGAAAGAGGGAAAGCAAGA
>VWZY01010939.1:267933-349292 GCA_013399075.1 Chloroceryle aenea
ACAAAACCCAAACACACAGAAATACAAACACAAAAAAAAGCCAAGGCATCTCATGCTTTTTTATCATTTTAAATTAGAAAGGGTTTTTCTTTTGGCCCTATGGAAAAGCCCCACTGTATGTATTGGGAGGATTTTCCCACTGCACTCGCCTGCGATGGGGCTGCCCCAAGCCCAGGTGTCCAGGTGGCCCAGCTGGGTGCCCGAGGACAGCACTGGGGACACCTGGCTGGGGACACTCACCCTCCTCGCTGCTTCTCCCCACACAGGAGCTCAACAGTCCTGAGGCCTGGGCTGGGTACCTGCGAGGTCCCTCTGCCCCGCTGCAGTTTCACGGCAATGCCACTCTCCAGGTGACGGGCACCGGCTGTCCCGACAGGTCCGGCTGTGCCTGAGGGAACGCCCCGGTGAGTCTTCCCACTGCAGTCTGGGGGTGCCACCGCAGTTTGCGTGGCGAGGGACTGACCCTGCCCTGCTCTCCTTCAGGATGGCCACCGCATCTGTGCATCCCTGCTGAGGGCAGCAGGGGGGCAGTGCCCAGCGCCAGCGTGCCGCAGCCCTTTGCAACCCCTTGGCCATTGCTGCGGGGTCTGTGGTGAGTGAGGGACACAGCCCTATTCCTCCTCCCCCCTGCACCTGCTGTCCCAGCTCCCTTCCCCTGGCTCTGTGGGGTAAGGGGGTACAGGGGGTGCTGCTCGTCATGGGCTGAAGTTTTGCTGCATCAGTGCTCCCACAGCTCCCATCCACAGGTCCCTTCCTCATCTCAGGTGCCACCCTCCCAGGGCATCTTTCTGAAGCATCATCCTGGCTTTTGGGAGCCTATTCTGAGTTGCAGCCCTTTGTCCCTGCCTCTGGTTTGTCCTGTCAGGATGTCACAGCTCATCAAGCTAATAGGGTTCTACTGAGTTTGTGCAGCAGAAACCACTCAGAGGACATGCAGCTTTTCCACCATAATGTCAGCTTTCCAGCAGCAAGTTTGTTTCATTTTATTTAAAATAGGAATATGCAGATTGACAGTGTTCCCTCTGCAAGGGGCATTTCTCTGTTAATCTACCTGGAAGGTTGCTAAGGGGAATTATTCATGCACAGTTGTACCTAGATATTTGGTATATCATCCCAAATTAATTAAAAGGATACCATGTGTCTCCACCACGCTCCTAAAAGCAGACCCACTCTAAGCCTTTAGGAGAATTCTGTATTTCAACAAATTCTTGCTTACAGTTTTTTTCCAAGGAAAATATGTGACTCAATGACTGCAGTGCAGTGGTTCAGGGAACACAGGTGTCCCCTCCTCTCCAACTACCCTCCAAAGCCAAGGTAACATTGCTGAATTGCAGCTCTGAAGCCAGGTACATGAGGAGCTTCCCAGAGGGATACGTGGGGGAAAGCTTCCCAGGGAAAGCTTCTCTCTGGAATATGGTGGAACCCAAAAGTTATTCATCAAACCCCATTGTTAAAAAGACCAGAGAGGGAGGGAGAGGTTTCTTGGGGCAGTGCTGCTCAGGAAAGGCTGGTCCACTGTTTCTCCTCAGCCCAGCCATACCAGTTGCACAGATGTACCAGAGTCCCAGTGCCTTTTGCAGCAGCTGGAGCTGTGCTGTGCAGCATCTCTCTGCCAGAGCTTGGTGACAATCACATGTCTGTTTCTGGGCTGCAGGAGCCACCGTTAACCTGGATTTCACTCCTGATTTTGACCTGCAGAAGTACCAGGACAGACTGGTCCAAGCCTTGCTGAGACAGGTAAATCAGCCCACCGAGCTGGGAAAGACCAATGAATCCACAAGCCACCAGCCACATCTGCCAGTGACTTGATGCTGGTGGAGTTGTCTGGGGCCATGTGGTCTTAGCAATACAGGGAGTTCAGCCTCACTCACCATCACCCTGCGCGGGGCTCACACCACCACCACCACCCCCCTTTATCTGTCCCTTTGTGTTTTGAAAAGCCCAAGTACGCTGGTGTGCAGATGGCCATATCCAAGGTGCACAAAGAGCAGACCTTTCTGGGAGTCACACCTCGAAATTCCACTGCTTTCATTCAAATTGTGCTGATCGATGACGAAGCAGGAGCACAGACTGGCACCGCTGCGAAGCAGCTGGCAGCAGACATCATGGAGGACATAGCACAGCACGGTAACACTGCCATACTCCTCAGTGGGTCCCTCTAAATCCACTGCTGTCTGGACCTTCTTGTCCCCTGCCAGAAACCCATGTATCCAGTTGGGCTTTAAATGTCTCTGAGGATGAAGACTCTACAACATCACCAGGCAACCTGTCCTTGTGATAAGAACATCTTTGCAGTGAACCATTTTTTCAATTTGTGCCCATTGCCTCTGTCCCTGTCACTGGGTACTGCTGAGAAGTGCTCCAGATGTGTCTTTCCAGGGAAGAGCAAAGGGAAAGGGTCACCTGCTTTGACATGCTGGCAACCCTACTCCTCATGCAGCCCGGGATACTGTTCTCTTTCCATGTCATGTCTGGCCATGGTCAGCTTGGTGCCCACCGGGACCCCCAAGTCCCTCTCTGCAGAGGTACTTTCCAGCCAGAATGCCATGTGAGGAGGCACCCGTACAAGCTGGCAGATGCTGATGAACATGTAAGTCACAGCCAACAGAGCTGCTGGTGGTTGTATGGGTAGCACACCCATATGGGCTTGTCCCAGATGAGTCCACCTAGCTGTGCATTTTGTCCCCAGGGAAGTGCGGCAATCAGTGCCAGACCCAACTGCAAGCTCCCTCTGCCTTGTACATGAATCAGTGTGGGCATGTGGTGCCCTGTCCAATCCTCAACCCTATTTCTTCCTGCCCTTTTCCAGGTGAAGCACTTGGCATTTCAAGTGGCAAAATGGAGGTGGCCACCAGCATCACTTTCAGCGGGCAAGTGGGGAACCACGCATTGAACAGGGTCACAGTGGGGACAGTCTTGGGGATACTCTTCTGTCTCCTGTTCCTTGGAGGGATCCTCTTTCTCTACAGAAAGGGAAAGCTAAGGTAAGGATGTTGGCAGCATACTGCCAGGCTCTTCCTGCTTGGGGGCAGTTGTCACCCAGGGCTGTCCTTCCAGCTAGCCTGGTGGCACAGGGGCACGAAGTGCTGCCCAGAGCTCCCACAGTGGAAAGCATAGCCAAGCAGTCTGCTATACCAAAAAAACTGGTTCATAGAACCACAGAATGGTTTCTGTTGGAAATGATCTCTTGAGTTCATCTAGTCCACTCCTCTGCTAGAGGCACAGACACTTTCCTCAAGACCAGGTTGCTCAAAGCACTATCTAACCTGGCCTTGAATACTTCCAGTGATGGGGCAGCCACAATTTTCTCTGGGCAGCCTGTTCCAGTGTCTCACCGCTCTCACACTAAAGAATTTCTTCCTTATACCTAATCTCAATCTACCCTCTCTTAGTTAAAAACAAATGTCCTTGTTGTTCCTCATAGTTTATTGCAGGTGAGGTGGCTAAAAGGCATTTTTGTACTCTTGGACTGGTGCTTGGCTGGGAGGATTTGCTTCTTGGTGCCATGTGGCACTGTGTGCTCTGGTGGGAGTGGGGTGCTGTGGCTTGGTTGGAGCTCTGCGCAGCCTGGTCATGCTACCTGCAGACATCTCCCATTCCTTAACCATTAGTTTGCAGTCTTGCTGGGGGTTGAAGGACTAAAGGAAAGACAGCTTCTGGAGCGCTAGTCACTCATGCTGAGTGGGAACTGGTGTGCAGGTCCCAGGGGAGCAGCAGGGGCACCTAACTTCACTGCATCTGAAAGCTGGTCAGAAATACCCTCTCCTTCCCCTCTTCCCCTCACAGCTTGGCGACACGGTCTGGCAGTGAATAGGGCACCCCAGCAGTGCCAACAGCAGGTGCTTGTGGCATCTGCCCTTGCTCCTCACTCATGCACCCTCCTTCATGCCTCTCCCAAGAAGTGTTTTTGTCAGGGTTTATTGTCAGACATCCTTGTGTGAGGGGTTGTCTGCTGAGCTGCTGTGGCTCATCTCACCTACTTGACCACGAGCAATCAGGATATACCCCATGCTTTGTATAACTAGGGAATGGGAATTGCTTTAGTTTTCACGCTCAGGGTGCACTGATGCCTGCCAGGGCACACCAGCTGGGTTGCAGGCTCACAAGTCAGGCTGTTGCCTCCCTCCTGGTTCCTTCGCCAGGGTTTTCTCACCACGCAGCAGCAACTGTGGCCAGGGACACTTGCCCTGCTGCTCTGCACGTGCTGACATGACATTTCCTAGCAATAAACCCACACCGTCATTTAATTTCTAAATAAAACTCCCAGCCCCATAATTGCTACTTGATGATTTATCTTCCACTGACATTTCTTTGGACGTTGGACAGACCTTTGAAACTGGCTCTGTCAGCAGCAGGAGGGAAGTTCGTGTAGCTACAGGAGACAGAGCTGAACCTGAGTCCAAGCCACGTCCCTAGGTGACCTGCTCCTGCTGTGTGTCCCTGGGTGGCTCTGGGGCAAAGCCCTTTTGGGCAGCACTGCTGAGCACTGTAGAGGCATCTGACACCATCAAGGATGCTGCTAATTAGTCAGGAGGCTCTGGGAGCTTGCAGAGTCTGCTTTCACTCAGCAGAGTCATCCTGGCCATCAGTGAACCAGCAAAATTAGCTTGTTTCCACCAAAAATGGGCCTGGCAAAGCCTCCCTGCAGATAGCACAGCTCCTCTGCATATATTGTGGTGACAGGGGTCTCAGGATCTGTGGTGGCATCTGTGGATCCTGGTGCCTAGTGCAGGGGATGATGCTCAGTGACTGGGACCCTTAGGATAAGAGTAATGAAGAAAATAATAAAAGCTGGGTGGTAATTAAAATGATGAAATGATAATATGAGAAAAGTAATGATAAAAGTAATTAGTGTTTGTTGAGACTGCAGTGGGAACAGGTGGCAGCTCTGTGGCAACTCAATTTAGGCCACAGTGAAAGGGCAATGGCTCCAAAATGAAGCCTGTGCGGGGGTTGTCTTCCCTCCAGGATTCAGGTCCCATCCCTCCAGGCCTAAAGGTTTCTGCTGGGTAGGGCAGCTTTTCCCTAGGGAAAAAAAAAAATTAAAAATCGTGTTTCAACAACAGCCTGAAACTCGGCCTCTTGGAGATGTATGGGTTTGTCTAGGAGAGTTGCTGGGATGGGCAGGATGCTGGTGGGTGATGCTCAGGTCTCTCCCTAGGTTGCCTGCCCTTCACATCCCCCGGCCTTGGGACAGAGCAGAGGACTGGCCATCCCTTGAGCCAGATGGTGGCAAAGGCTTTGACAACCCCATGTTTGATGTGGTGAGTCTCTACTGCCCAGGAACACGGGGATGGTCAGGGCTGTGGGCAGGAGGTGGTGGGGCCCAGCCAATATCTTCTCAAGTGCCCTTGGGGGTGCAATGCAAGATGCAATGCACCTGGCTGGGGTCTCCCTTTCCCAGGCCAGGAGGGGTTTGTGGGACAGCCCCATTCTACCATGGGTCACCATCTCCCTGGATGCTTCAGGGACCTGGCGCTGGGTGTGTTTTGCCAAGGGTTTTGCTTCCCTTCCCCACTGGTTGGTTTTTTTCCTCCCTCACTGCTGCAGGAGCCACCAAGCACTGTCCCTGGAGAGGAGACTCTGCAGGAGATGCCTCCCAAAGACCACCAGGTCTTTTACCTCAACCCTCTGTACGATCCAAGCAAGATGGAGGCCTGATGACGTGGCTGCATGCTGAGGGCAGCCACCACCTCCCTGGGGACACCTCTGCCTCTCCAGCCCTCACAGCCCCTCACATTGCTCCTGGTGGGATCTAAGCCACAAGCAAATCCCACCCGAATAAAACTGTCTCTGTGGTGAAGGAAACCACAGCGAACCTTTGGCATTAGGGTTTGGCCACACAGGTGTGGCCTCCCTGGTGTTAATTCTGGTTTAAGCTGTAGGTACCAGTCCTTTTTAGACAGTTCAAAATTGAGATTTAGGTCTCAGGTGAAAGTTGGGGGTCTAACTCAGCACCCTGTGCTTTAGCCAGCACCATGCTGCATTTGCCCAGGGCATGCAGCAGGTTGAAGGATGCAATTCCTGGAGCATGATTGAAATTCAATGTCCAAACACATTTAAAATGTGGCTCCAAACCTTTGGGGCTTTGACGTATTAGTTGGGTTTAAAATGAGATTATTTTGCTTTCCAGGAGTGTGCTCAGTGCTGGAGGATCTCTGCTCCAGAGAGATCCTGTTTCTCCTCTCAGGGACCTCACTCTGGTCCCCCAGGCACTGGCACAAGTCACAGTCCTGAGCAACATTTTTCCCCCTCATCCATTTCCCCCTCATCCCCTCCACTGAGCCACCTGATCTTGTTCCTTCCCTCTGCCCCCGGGCTGACAGTTGTGAGACCATCTTGGACCTACCTGGGGATTTATCACATTATTCCCCACATCGAGAGAGGGAACCTTCTCATGGGGCAAGGGGAAAGAGCTGTGGTGCCAGTGCTGGGGGACCCCAGGGAGGGATGCTGGTAGGAACCCAATGGCTGGAGACAGTCACTCCAGCCCATCTCTAATGGCAGCAGCACTGAGGGGCCCGTTAGCAGAGGTGTTTGTGGCCTGGCATGTGTCAAATACCCTCAGATGCCCACAGTGTCAGGCAGCACTTCATTACCAGAGCAGGTCTGATGGGTGAGGATGAAATTATGGAGATGTATTCAAATTTATGCAAAGTTACACTCTACTGGGTTTTCAGTAGGGCTTGTTGGCATATTCCATAAGGAAGCAGCTATTTTAAGTTTATTATATTTTGTTCTAGTCTCTGGAAGACATAATCCCTCTCAAAGACCTGGAAATTCATCATTAGCTGCATCAGAGCCCTGACAAAGGGTGACAGGCAGCATGTGGTGGTGAGACCAGCTCTACCATGCCCCATGCCCTCAGAGAGACCTCAAGTAACGGGCAGTGTGAGCAGGCAGGACACAAACCATGGCTCAGGCAGGGAACAAGGTGATCTCCACGCCCCTGGTTGCTGCCATCACTTTGCAAGTGGGGTAGAGCCCCACAGGGCTGGGTGGAGGTCTGTGCTTGGGGGTGCACTGTTGGGATTTCACCATCCATGCATCTCCTGAGGGTGACCCTGTGGCAGTACTGGGGTGAAAAGCAACTTACCTGGGCATGAGCTTCTGCTGCAGCCATCAGGCACTTGGTGCTGACTGATACTGTCACCAGATGAGTCAAAAAGCAGAGGAAGCCATCGGCAGCTGCAGGCAGTGGCTGAAACTGGCAGGTTGGGAATATCCAAGTCCCATCACCCCATGGTCCTGCAAGAAGTGCAGCTCTATTGAGAGCAGTGACCCAGGGCCCCGCTCCAAAACTGACCCCACAGTGCAGAGCCACCCCCCATGACGTGAACCCAAGGAAGACATCCCCCACCCCAAGCCCTCATCCAGACCTCAGGAGTCCAGAAAACATTTGGCGGCCGTGGGGCGGTGCGGTCAAGGCGTAGCAGGGTCAGCCCATGGGTTGCCTGCTGGCGAGGCGCTGGTGCCGTGGTGTTACCATGGTGTCTGTGAGAGCAGCCGCAGCATCTGCCGGCCGCACACCGTGGCTGGTCTAACTGCAAAGGGGGAGGCATTCGTATCTGTATGGGTGTTCTACTTGCTGCTTGAGAAAGCCTTTTTGTGCTCTTTTCCCCTTTCAAAACAGAACATTGCAAGTGACTCAATCTCCTCTAGCTTACAAGCTTTTAAATGCACATATACACCATTTACTTTTCCCTGGCCAAGGCCAATACAGTGCTGCATGGCGGAGGCTTCAGCAGCAGGCAGCCCATCGCCCCACTGCTGCCCCATGCAAGGAGAGGGCTCAGGGCCATTCCTCAGGGAGCCCCCTGATGCCCACCCCAAATCAAATTGTTTCTCTCCCTGTGCTAATTCTGGTCCCCTTGCTCCTGGATCAGAAAGGGTCTTAGTGGCTGCATCCCCACGATGTGCGCTGGGGGAGAGTGGTGAGGCCATGCCGCAGCCTTGTGCTGGAAGAGGGAAAAGACAACCCATTGGCAACATGACCATTGCACAAGATGGTGGCAGGAGGGCACATTTCCCCTGCGAGCAGCTCAGAATGTCAGCTCTGCGTCCTGCCTGGGCAGAGGGGGATTTCAGCATGAGCTGTGTGCAGGTGAGTACCCATGAGGCGGGATGGTCTCAGAGGCTGCGCAGCCGACTGCGGAGCTGGCACGGAGGGAGGCTGGCCTCCCCGCAGCACGGCTCACTGCCTGGTTACCCCTCGTGTTGGGATGTACGGATTTGCTGCTGGCGAAGCTTCATCTTTAAGATGCATTAGCAGCTTGAGGTCACTTACAATAGAGGCTTTAATTAAAGGAGAGATCAATTTTTGTCAGTGCACTAGCAGAGCACATTCTGTACTTTTCCTTCAGGAGACACGTTCGCTCGCTCATACAGAAAGTGTCACAGGGAAGGGGGAGCTCTGCAGAAAAATCTGAAGCACCACAGTCCGTTTGTGATGCTGGGGGCCAACAGCTGCTGGAAAAACAGCTGTACCCATGCTCACTACCCTGTGCACCAACACACACAAACAGCCCACGGCACAGGCGGGATAAAGCAAAGGGTTTTGATACGTGAGAGTCTCTCCTGGGATCCTGCCTAAACAAGGCATTTAATTCGCAGACATCTTTGGTAAGCAGTTCATTAGATGGGTGGTTTATGCTGTGCACAGAACGGCTGGGCACCCGATGGCTTTGTTTGGCTCTTGGTCCTTCGAGTCGAGGGTCCCCCACTGTGACAGACTAAAGCAAAATGCATTAGCGTTAATGGCAAGATCTCAGGAGTCATTGCTTCCCTGGGTCTTAAAAGAAAAAGCAACCTGCAACCTATTAATGGCCACAAACTCGTATTATTGTGCCCTTCCTCCACGTGTGACAGCTGCTTACAGAAGTTGTGCAAATCCAGATTCAGACAGTGCAGCAGCAGTGCTCAAAATGCCACCAGCCTACAAAACAGAATTGGCCCAATGCATTTATTTTTTTTTTCCCTCTTATTTCTTTTAGCAGGAGGTAGCAGCAGCGAAGGGGAGGGGAGCTGGCAGGGGCTGGCCCCCCCGGAGTGCGGGAGCTGGCCAAGGGGCAGCAGAGCAGGGAGCAGCCCCCCCAGCAGCACGCGGCGCTCCCCCTGCTCTTCCTCACGGGACTGCAGAACAGGGACTGCGTAAGAAACTGGAAAGCAGGCAATGCTACAAAAACTCTGAGGGTTTTATTTATGAGAAAAGGACCAATAAAGCTGCATAAACCTGTGTAGTCAGGTGACAAAAAAGTGCTGCAGCTTATTGGGGAGCAGGAAAAATATTTGCTGCAAGGACGGGGAACCGGCTGATTCCTGAGTTCATGTTCCTCCTCTGGCTGGAGCACAGCACTGCAGCTCTTGCTTGCTGAGCACGTCCTGCCGTCTTCTGCTCCTGTCCTCAGCTAACCCTGCCAGCAATACTGGCCTGAGCATCTTTCGCCACCAGAACACGCTCTGCCAGCGTTCGGCTTCCCCTGGCATCCCGCAACAGGAGTGCAGATGATGTCTGGAATCCTCATCACCCCATGTCCCCAGAAACACGTTTAGGAGGGCTTTGCAAGGGAGCTCTGAGATCGTGCTGGCTTTCAAAGCACTGTGCCTTCCCTCCTCCCTCCCTGATGAGGTATGCGTGACCATGGCACCCCTTCCCCTGAACCAGAGCCCCTCTGACCCCACACTACCCTGCCAGTGGTGAGCCCAAGTGATGGGGCAGCTGCTCTCAACCTCTAGGAAAGGGGCTGCTCTGTGCTGGGCAAGGGTGGCAGCAGCTGCAGCTCTTGCCACTTGAGCTTCTGTGAGCCCAAGGCTGCTGAGGAGGGACACGAGGGGAAATTGAGAGGGGTGACATTTATAGTAGTGAAAGCAGACAGAAAAAGGTGGTCCAGACCTGCTGCCACCACAATGGAAAGCAAGGGCTGGGCAGGTGTATGTTCCTTTTGGGTATGTCCTCCTCACTTCTGTCTGCCAGAGCTGCTTCATACAGAGAAGGCAGAGTGCAGACTGGAACATGAGATACAGTAGCCTGGCATGCAAGAATACTGCCTCTCTTTTTTCCCTTTCATTTTAAAAGAGGCTAAACTCAGCAGGCAAGACATGGTTTGTGGTCATGATGGACACCTTCCTGGGACTGTTACTTTGCTTAACTGCAGCTAAAGGTGCTGTTCAGTTGCCTCCATCATCTCTTCCCTCAAATGCTTCTCTCATTCTCGGTACTTTAGACTACCAGTGCCAGCTCTCAACATTTTTATGCCTTGTCCCGGGGATGCCTCATCTGGTATTGTGAAGGGGTTCCTGGACCATCAGCATTTCCATGCTGCAGTCCCCTCCCTGTTACTTGGCACTTACTCTGCAAACATAAAGCGAGTGTTGATGCACCTCCCCAGCAGCTCACACCCATCCGTGCTGTAGACAAAGGTACTGGCAGCTGAGTTTAGTTCTTGGGTAGCAAGTGACACCAGGATGTATTCCAAAATATACAGCCTTTTGGGGCAAAGATCAGTGCCAGAAGTGACTGACACGTTCTGGTGAGTGGTAGGCCCTTTGCCCTGGCTTTGGGACCTGATGTAATGCTTCTGTGAACATGGAATGAGCAAAGGAACTGAGAGACCAAATGATCCTCATTCCTTGCATTACGCAGTTCCTCACTTGTGGTACTAGACAGGTGGCCCCCAGGGAGAAGAAAGTGCACCATTGGAGGAACACTGCACACCAAGTCTTGAAGTTCTGCATTTCTGGAAGTTCTGAGTGCTTAGGAAGACTTTTTAGGTAGTCAGAATCAGAAGCCTCAAGTGAACAGAAGATTTGCAAAGGGCGGTGGTGGAGGAGTTGCAGAGGAATTCTGCTTGGCCAGACTTGAGGGGAGAAAAAAAAAGAAAAGAATAATGTATTCATACCAAGCAATTAATTTATTTTTCTAGAAATGTTCTCCTGCTTAAATTATAACCAAGCCCTGGCACTGCTGAGTGCTATGATTTAATACTCCCATAATTAAAGACTTTGTTGTCATCTGAAGTCCTCACTGTACAGAGAAAAATCAGCTCAAGTGCAGTAAAATTGTGGTGATTTAAAGAAAAAGAAAAAAAAAAAGGCAAAGACTGATTAGCATGAAATACGTGTGCGAAGGCTTCCGGCACACAGCCTGCAAGCCTCCAGTCAGCTATCGCCCCTGGCCCCAGGGCAGAGCGTGGGTGCACCTTCCCAAACTCCCTGCCCAGGTAGGTTTGGTCTAGCAAGGAACAGCAGGGTCCAAAACACCCAGCTAGGCCTTCCTCATTAGGATAACCTGGAGTACATTGGGCGAGATGAACCAAGGGGTTATCCAGAAGCACTTCACCTAAGGGATGCTCACCCAGGACATGATGCTGGTTCTGTTCTAGCTACAGTGAGCTCTCTGGTGCTCAAATGCTGGAGTATGAGGGGAGCTTTAAAAATCCCTTCTATTAGGGGCTGCACCACTCACACACCAATCCTTGAAGTGTTTCTAAGTGTCTTCTTTGGGACTATTGCTTTGACAGCAAGTCAAGTGTCTTGACTGCTTTATCATACTTAGGGTGCCTGAACAGATCCTGCAGCCTCCTTACTGTGCTTTGGCCATAAGGAAATAGTCACTCTATAAAATTAATTAATAGGGCCAGCAACTCAGTGAAATGACAACTCTTAACACAAGTCGAGGGCACACAATTTCAACACTGTATTCCACCCAGAAGGACTTCCATCACTCCTGAGCATACATTAACACGCAGGAAGATGCATCTCTCCCGCAGTGTTCGAGTATGGAGCTTCAAAGTATCTTGCAATTTATGTAAAACATCCAGGGGAACAAAGTGAATTTACCATGAAACCAAAGCAAGTGTCAGTGGTAGACTGACTGTTTTCACATGTCAAGACAGACACTATAAACTTTAAAACCTCCCTCTTCTGCTTTATTGACAGGTAAATTGTTCCAAAGTGTTCTCACAATTCAATAATTACAAAGACTTAAGACTTACATTAAAAAAGTAAAAACCAGAAAACCCCCAAAGCAGTAGTGTCCAGCTCTAACTGAGCCCCTTTATCAAGAATCTGAGAAAAAGAGCAAGTACTGTCGAACACTTAACGTAACAGGATTAAATGTTGACTAGAACACTCAGTTTAAACTAAAGATAAGTGCACGTCCTATACAGTGTTTCAGAAAAGAACATCAGCCATTGGAATATCATCAGCCCATTGAAACCGAATTTTAAATAAGTGACATCCAACTGTCATAAAATTGGCACAGAAGGCACACGAGTGTGACAATGACAAACTGGATATGCCAGCCACTGAATTAATTACAAGCTTTTAATGAAACATGGTCACAAATCTTTGATTACTAAATGTATAATACATGGAAGCATGAGATTAAATATACACGCAAAACATCACCACTGCACGTGGGCCATAGCAAAATATACAGGAGTGTGTTGTGCATTTTTCTACATGATCAATACTTGATTAATAATCATGGGGTCTTCATGCAGGTGAGGATACAGTTAATGAGAAAAGCAGCACCCCCAGTTACACATCCTTCACGTTCCACTTTGGTAACCAGTAAGAGAGACCGATGTTTTAGTGCGATAGAGTCCCTTAGATCAGGCAGACTTTGAGGGCAATGTGTCCACGAGAAGGCTTGCTAGCTAAACAATGTAGTGTGTCCTTACACCAAAAAACCCAGGAGAAACAACTTCTCAGGAGGACATAGGCAGGAACTAGGAGTAATTTATTTTTTTTTTTCACAGCAGTAATTGCCAGTATTTTAAAAGCCCTGACTAATGACTGATTGATGAGGACTAAAAAGCAGGGTATGGGTAAAAGATTAACTGGTAGTAGTCCTATGTACAAGACTAAAAAGTTGGTAGAAAGATAGAAAGACAGTTATGCAGCTGTATATGTAATGGCTAAAAGAATTAAAAGGCCACAAAACTATAACCAACTTTTACTTGACTTCCTGGTGATTCTATTGATGTTGGAAACAACGTACAGTTTCCTAGCGTTCTCCTTAAGATTTATAAAGAGCTATGGGAAAAAGGGAAAAGTATTCATCTGAGGATGTAACTAGACCTGCTTGCATTTCCTATTCAGAGGTCCAAACTGTGTCTAAAAGGATTTCCTGCTAATGAGACATTACATCATTCTATAGAAAAATAATATTCCTGATATTGTACCAACATTATCAGTATCTCTCTCTATTTCTTTTTCAGCATAAGAATAAGACTATTTACTGGTGGCCTTAAATGCTCCTATGCAATAAAACTGTGTCACAGCTGTGCAGAAAGGAATCGACCGTAACTGAGCAGTGAACAATTCTGCATAAAAAGCTCAATCGCTATTTAGTAAAGAATTTTCTTCATTTCAATAGTTTGTATCTACAATCTGGATATATAATTATTCTTGTACAACACTAGAGATTCAGTGTCAGTCTTGGCACTAGCATCTGAGACAGCTTTGCCCTGCTCTTGAACACTCCAGGGAGTAGTGGAAGATCGAAGCCAGAGGTGGGTGCGGTAGCGTTACGCATCACAGGTTGACTGGTCCAGTCCATCGAGCGTAAGCTGATTCCTATGGGGAGAGTTGGGACTTGGGGGACCACTGGGATTTGAGCTGTTGGATGGAGTAGAGTGTTTGGTGGAGTCTGAATCAGGCTGTTAAGGACAAACATTAAAAAAATAAAAGTAAGTTTACTTAAAATCAATTCTTCACACTTCAAAGCGTACAAAGGCATTCAAAAATCAGGGCGAGCAACACCTACAAAGCAGTGTGCATTAGACTCACTTCACAGCTAAACATTCATGCAAACACTATCACCAACGGGCTGTAGTGCAGTCCTGAGGTGTCTGAACTGGGGCAAAATACGTGGAACTTGCTACATCTCAAGCTCCTTTCCTTTAGCCAGTACAAAGCTTTCCCGATGGAATGCATCTATCTGTCACTGTTCCGGATTTACCAGCCTGTGCTTCTTACCCAATTTTTACAGCCCAGGAATAGATTTATCCGTCCATATAAACAATTCCAGTCAAATAATCTTCAGCTTGGTGACAAGGAAGGAAACAATCACATGAACTGTTTACAAAACAGCAACAAGCACGTGAAGTGCCTGACAGAAGAATGAAGGCTGCCAAGTATCAGGCTGGAGATCTGGAAACAATACTTACTGGAGGTGCCCTATATCAATATCTAATGAAGACAGTCTATCCACAGTTATTTCCCCAGCCACAGATTGGTTGTTGGATATTTGCCTTCACAGACTGGTCTCACTCACTCCACCAGGACGCCTGGCAAGTTTCCCACTGTTCTGGTGAGTTACAAGTCTGAGCACTGCACACACTGACAGCTAATGAAATACTGCACAGGAGAAACTGGTACCATCCCAGCAAGTTATTTTCAGGAAAGGGACTATTTATTTAGCAAACAGATTGATAGGTAACATTCTTCAAGAATGCTTTTCACAAGGTTTTGCATGGCTCAGACAGTAAGAAGATCATCTGTAACGAGATTATCCTAACATGATCCAGTTCATGCTGCAGTAAAGCCAAAAGGTGTTGTTAGAGCCTCCTTTCTCAAGTTTGAAACTACTGATCTGCTGGTTTGGTTTTTTTTAATTTAAGAATTCATAAAAAATTGTAAGATCTATTGAAGAAGATCTTATGTTGTAAAAACCTTAGAATCCACCACTCTTTTGCCTCCAAATAGCAATTCTCATTAGAGCATGGAATGTACTGGCATTTGGGAAAGATGCAGCAGAATAACTAAGGCAACTGACATTGTCTATCATCAGCATCTTTGAATATCAAAGCAGTGTCAGAAATGCCTTTGTTTAGAGAGTCCTATTTTCACATGTTTTTAATGGCTTACTCAAGGTGACAGAAACTCAAGAGCATGGCTGTGATCAGAACTCTGGACAAATGTTTTGACTTAAGAGGGTACTAAGGCACCCTGCAAAGGTCTGGCTTCAGGGAAACACCCTTTGAAATCCAGAACATTACATGGGCCTGTAGTTCAGCGCCAGAGACTGCTAAAAAGATAAAAGGTCTTGGTCTAGGAGTTTGCCTCCCAGGAATAATTCCTAACACTATCCTTGCACAGGCAGTGCTTGAGCAAAGCTTGGAAGAAGCTACACCCACAATAAATCAGGGAAACAAAGAAATCATATATCATCCTTCCTTGGAGTCAGGGACACCAGATTTGTATGGCCAGGGACATTTCCAGTTTGGTGGCTACTCACACATACTTTTGCTAAAAACAATTTTATGTATTTTTAAAAATGGTTTCTTCACAAGTTACATGACAAAAAGTCTTCCTTAAGGCAGCAGAGAAAATTACTTAACTAGTCATATTACTTTGCTATTCTATGCTAATAGCCTTGAGAACATTTTTAGGAGCTTTGAGGACATTTAATCAATTAGTCAAATTTGCCTTGTCTACAACGCTTAATACGAGACATTCTTCTTAAAAATATCACCATAAAAAGATCTTTTCACAGCTTTGCTTTTGTGCTGGTGTATTTAACTTGCAATCGTGTATTACAGGCTAGAGAAAAGGAAAACATCTCCATAAAGAACATAGTCTTTATGAAGTATTTCCTCATAAGTTTAATTTATTGGAAAATCTACAGCATCAGGATAGCAGCAGTCTCTGTTTAACAAAAGCTGCTCACCTCTTTGTCAAACTCCTGGTCAGGATCAGACATACTTCGGGAAGGCATGGCTCCTCCCACATCACTGCTACCTGGAGAGGAAGAAGGCGGCAGGTTTATACCTCTTTTTGAAGCCTTAAATTACAGCTCAGAACTGACAAGTTTGTTTCCAGCCTTACTTGATGAGGGCCATGAAATGTAGGTTTTGTTTCTCTGCTGCTGCTGCCGTGAGAGGTTAGCTGTAGATGGACACGGTTTTTCATCCTGTGCAGCAGGTAGGACACTCTACAGTTGAAATGAAACATCTTGTTAGCCATCCACAAAAGCTATCCAACTAGGAGTTGTTACTCATGAAAACTTTACTGTGCTTTTGAAGCTATTACAACCCAGTGTTGGTAGAAAAACTCTGAACTTACTTGACCACATCCACATATTTTCAGTAACAGACACAAACCCTGAGAAAGACAGAGAAAGAACTAAGCCCCGTAGCAGCCACTGGAACCTGTCAGCCAGCAAACCCTTTGTGAAGGGGCAGGGACTGTACCAACAGCTCTGCTTTCCTTCCTCCTCCTGCTGAAATGCCAAATGCATTACCTTCATCTGGGCTAGCTAAGATGGACGAGAGAAAGCCTGACTAGTCAGCTATAAAACAGAGGGTACAGAACATAAAAGTGTATCTTTGCACCTTCCTCTCATGGATTTAACACTCAGATATCTCACAAAATGCTGTATTTGTTAAATGTGAAATAAAAATAATGCTATAAAGCACTGTAACATACATGCATTTTAGTTACCTACACAGCATTAGTTTCCAACCTTGTTTTTGCTCTAGAATTGGCAAAGTGCCACAAGCACACCATTCCAGTTCCTAACAGTTTGTAGCTACTCCTACCCTTGGGTAGGGAAGCAGAGGAGGGACAGGAAGAGGAAGAAAGCAGAGGGGAGCCTTGTAGTGAGGAATGGTCACTCTGGAGAGAGATTTCAGCAGAGATAGGGCTCATGTGATAGACGTGCTCAAAGCCTGCAGGAGGTGATATCAGAGCAGAATGCCGAGAGGATGAGGGGGAAGGAAATTCATTCTGTTATTTTAAGAAGACAAACAAGAAAAAGGAAGGAGAGGAGACTGATTATTTACAAAACTACTAACAAGCTCCTGGCAGCGATCTCTCTCTCTTTCAGCATCTCAGTCCTAAGTCAGCTAACAGTATTTCCTTGCACAGAATTTAGAAGCACTGCACATCAGGATGGTTCACCTTTCTCATAATGACTAAAAGAAGAATTTGGTAGAGAAGATACTTGAACTTCACACAGTTCATCTACACATCTTTTCTGAGCAAGGACAAATGCACATGTATTTCCCTCCCTTTTAAATGTATTTTACCAGTGGGAGGTCCATGAGAACTTGCATTCCATCTCCTGGTCCCATGTGAGCCACGTGGTTGAAATTCGTTGGGTTCGAAATCATCTTTGACCTTAGCTCAGGGTCCCTAAGCATTTCCCTAGAACAGAGTGATTTTTACTATTAGCATTCCCAGTCTCTGCATATCATCATGTACATTAAGTTACATAGCATGATAAAATTCTTACCGCCTTTGTTGTAATCGCTCTTCCTCAGGAACCTTAAACACAAATCTTCTTTTGCTCCTAGTTCGAAGCATTTGCTTCTTGCTGTTGTCAGATGTTTCTGGTACACTGAGGACAGCTCCTGCTGTAATATCACAATGCAATTTCACATACATGTTGACCTAGATGCATCCAATACAAGTTTCATCTCATGCAAAGGTAACGTTGCTTAAAATTGCCCAGTTAGCTTCACATGACTTTCCCATTTCTCCCCTTGCTCGATATTCACCTGCAAACTTGTTCTTGAAATATATTAGTCTTGGTGGCTCGCAGTTAAGGAGATTCAGTGTGCCGTCCATATTTAATGGCCTGATCTGTTTTGAGGAAGGAGGAAGAGAATTAACACAAGCCTAGCAGACACCGTGAAGAAACATCTTATTTGGAATGAACTCAAAGTCTATATTCAGAGACAATGACTTACTCTTCGCAGGCCAATAGTCTGGACCCACTCCATGGTGTACACATCAAATACATCAACACCATATTCACTATACACCGTTACATAGGAAGAATTGCAACCTGGATAGATTGGAAACACAGAAAACCCTAATGTGGTTTCAGTAGTCCAAAACTGACTGACATTTCAACAAATTTCAACAGTTACAGCTTTTCCACTATGTGCAAGATACATTTTGCAACACTTTTCCTCAACCCCACTTTCAAACAGATATTTTTGTGATAATAGATTTGCTAATGACAACTGCCAGAGTCATGCAAAGGTTTCAGTTCGACCCTTTCAGTATTTTTAAACTTGAGATTATGATTTCATGAAATAGCAAAATGGCATCTGCAGTTTTCAGATGCATACAGATTTGCCACTTGGTGGGAACCGAGCAGCTAGCTTTTCTACAGATGCAGATTACTTCATTTCAGAAGCAGCAAACTAACTATACATCTGCTGTGTGCAGGGGAAAAGAGAGGGCCACCATCTGTGAGGTGGGTCGTGAAGTCATGAGGCAGATCTGTTCTCAATTTCCTTCCTCTTTTGCTAACACTTATCCAGCTTTAGATATTCATGTATGAGTTGCTTTCATCAGGTTAACAGAAAAATGTCACAACGCTTAAGGCCCACAACCCATTTTCTCTTTTTGATATTTTTTTTTTTACCCTTTTTAAAGTATAAAAGGCATCAGCAGACAAGTTTATTTTAGGTCAAACAAAAAGCAGAGATCCCTGGAGCTTCCTGTCAACATGCTTCTGCTCATGTAAAGACTGTGTCCTGATGTAAACAGCAGTTATTAGAAATTTATGGGATTGAATAAAGGAGATGCTTTAATAAACAAAAGGAAAATAACCCAGTAGGGCACTAAACACATCACAGAATCTTACTTCTAAGAACTGAAGTAAGGTTGTGGTGCTATTTTTTAAATACATTCACAGGAAACCTTGGACAGCTGTCATAAATATGTATCCCAGAAGCGATTTATGGTCAAGTATTTATTATATGGGATCACAGTTGGCTTGGATGATCAAATCAAAGGAGTCCACTGAGCATCAGATGGAAACACCAACCGCTTCTGCCTGGCCAGCTCGTAACCAAGGCCAGCACTCGCCAGTCAGAACTGATGAGCCTGATCATATCTTATCTGGTTCCCAGAGACACATCAGTGCCTGGACTGGGCTTGCTCACGCCACAGCTTTGGGACCCGCTGGCTCCAAGTCTTTGCACTGCGCCCTGCTCGGGCTAAGCAGCCTCACAATGCCTGTTCTGACTCAGCACATTGAGCTGCTCGAACTGCAGCCTCGACAGGTCACCCGAGATAACAGAGCTGGCTGCGTTAGCCTCTCCTAGCACGAGGGGCTGAAGGCACTTGAGACAAATTCTCCAACGTAAGCTAAAACATGGCTCTTCACCACAGCAGAAACTGCAGCAGGGGGAGAACCATTTCCACTGACTGAGCTCCTGATGGGACAGTTAAGAACCGTCACCATCACCAGTGACAGACACCGGGACCGAGGCGCAGGACAAGACTAATGAAAAGGGAAATAATCCAGTTTCCTTTGGCAGTGGAAAAAGTTGCTCTTTCTACGAAATCAACCCTAGGCTGACACCACTCAGGACTGCACATACAAGAATGCTGTAAAACAGTTTACAGAAAGAACAGCTTCTACTATTAACAGACACAACCATTAACTAGCAAGTCTGGCTTGCTGAAATGCAAAAAACTGCAAAGCTGATAAAGGAAAAGGAAACATTAGCTTTGGCTAATGGTGTTTTAAAGTAAATTTGCAACTACATTGTTTCCTTGAGCCTTTGCTTCAGCCTTCTGTATAGAACTAGGTCAGAGTAAAGCAAGCAAACAATTTCAGTTCAAGACAATTAAAATTAAACAAACTGCTATTAGGGCCTGGCCCGTTCAAGCCAACATGCATTTAACTGCTTACTGTACTATTTAAACAAAAAGCTATTTCTTGCCTTCAATCATTCAAAACATTTTAGTTGATATTTGAGCTCCAAACAGAAATCCTTTTATCATGACCTGCCCTTGACTACTGAAAACTGAAAAAAGCTCTGCCTGTTCTTCTATCCTAGTCTAACTAGCTGATATAAGCCAGTGCTGGAGAAATGAGTAGAGTGGTTGAAAAAATCCCCTCCATCTGCCTGTATTATTTTTGGAAACCCTCCCCCTAAAACTAAAACCAACAGGAGAAAAATTGCTACCATTTCTACCAAAAGCAATACTCTTACCTCTTATTTTGTTATCTTTAGGAACCTTTAGAGCTACATTTCTACTTCAACTTTCTGTTGTACAGGACACAGAAGACATCCCTACAGACACCTAGACATTTACACTCTCTAGGAGAGCAGAAGTCCTTATAGAATTTCACAGATTGGTAGCCTTGCACTGTGTTGCATCCAGGGCTACTCTCTAAGTTACTTTTCATGCCTTTATTTGTTCTTGTGCGTCCTTTAACAAGACAGAGTTTCTTTTCTTGCAGCATCCATGACCTCAGCCTAGGAGTTTACCAAGTCCAAAGCTACCATCACGGAGAACTATGTATCCTGTTAACTCAACAAAACTTAAACTGTAGATATTGAAAGACAAACCAAAGCAAAATAGAATACAATGCTGATTATTTTTAGACAAGTAAAGCAGCAACAGGGATATGGCAACAGAAAAACATATACATACTACAGGCAACAGGAGTTGCAGGCCACATTAGTTCCTGCATGCGTGACCTTCGACCTTGAGAATCGACGTATACTCCCATATGGCTGAAGCAAAGCAGGTATTCCTCATTACTGAGCTCCACAGCACAAAGGGCATCAAAAGACTGCTGTGAGAGGAAGATAAGCGAGGGGTCATTAGGATTTACCAGGTTTATAGATTGTCCATCTCCCTGGATGGTCAACAGAGAGAACCCAGACTGGTAGCCAACACAGAGCTTGTCCTTGAACACTGTCATCCACTGTACAGTTCCTGGAGCCTGAATTTCACTGAATTTTTTGTGGAAAGGTTTAGTTCTGTGAATTTCATAGCAAAAGACCTGTCGTTTGACAGCCACAAACAAACAAGTTGAAGAATTCTTCTTTAGTGTTCCTGTTGTAATCAATTGGCAGCCTTTAGTTTCTGCAAGCTTAATGTCAAAGTTTCCTTCTGACCCATCCAGAGAGGCCCAGGGGTAAAGGTGAACATGATGGTTCCGACCACAGATGAGGATGATTATTTTCTCTTTGGGAGCAAGCTCTATCTGGTACACCTTCTTGCAGTCAGCAGCTCGGACTATCACTGCAAAGGAAACAAGAGCTGCTGTAAGTTAAACAAGAAAACCATCAGGCCTGGAAACACTGCAGTGTTACATACTGATGTCTGAAAGGGAATCTAAACACAGACACATACCAGACAAGAAAGAGCACTTCCTACTCATGTTCGATGCTCCATTATTAATTCTCAGAACAAACAATGAAACAAAGCATTTCTGTAACACTATTGATACAAAGTCTCAGGGACACTTTTTCAGGAAAAAGCTGCTTAACATCTGGGGTAAATGGAGAACATTTTTTAGAATATAGTATTACAATATCTGGACTATCAATACACTGCAAGATGATGTATCTTCAGAAATGGGTCCCACCTTCAGGAAATTATCAGCATCTTCAGAAAATTATGGAAGAAGACCAAACTAGCAGAACATAGAAGAAATAAAGTATTTAATGCTGATAAAGAAGGACGCAAAATGCTGTACTGTTGGCAAATGTCCCAGCCAAATACAAAAGCAGTATAGTAAGTGGGTGTTAAACAGGTATATGGAAAGGCAAAAAATGCTGTGGGTGATGGGGAAAGAATAAGCAGGAATGGGCTTAAACTGTAGGAAGAGAGGTTTAGGACAAGCACTGGGAGAAGCCTCCTCAAACTAAGGAAACCTCAGGCTACCCACAGAAGCTGGGGAGTTTTGCTGCTTGAAGGGGTTTTAAAAACTGGGTGAGAGACAGCTAAGGGCATTAGGTACAATCTGTCCTCTTTGGGGATCGTGGGTATACAGGCACTTCAAGAAAGCTCTGAGTATTTCACGGGGTACAAGAAGGAGAGACTAAGCAATTCTATACTAGGGAACATAACAGGCCTAAGCCAATTACACTGAAATGTCACTTTCATTTTTCTGTCAACTGAAAGCATTCAAAATATCTGTGAATGATAATTTAAAAAAAATCAGATGGAAATTGTATGCATTTTTTCCAGTCATAGTTGATTAATGTAGCCAAGTTAACAAATTCTGTAAACTTTGTAACAAGGCTTTGGCTGTTTATATCACAAAGCTGTGTGGTTTTATGGTGTTCCCTTATTTGCACAAATAGATGATGTGTCTGAAGAAATGTTCTATGAAGTAACCAGCTGTTGGAACTTTGCCACAAATAAAAGGCTTTTTTTCCCCTAGCTCCAACTCCAGCTTACAGTTTCGTTTATTTGTGAAGAGCTAAGTGATGTTCTGACAAAGGTGATCCTGTCCTGGCAGGGAGGTTGGACTTGATGATATCCAGAGGTCCCTTCCAACCTCTACCATTCAACGATATAAGCACCTAACAATTAACACTGAAAATTACAACTGCCATAAAATGAAAAAGATTTATAAAAATGCTATTAACACACAGGAATTTGCCACAGAAAACTCCTGCAAAATATCTTTCAACTTTAAACCAAAACTAGTAATTCATTTTCCCATTTACATGTGACACTGATGCAGATAACTGTTCCTTTATGAAATGACCTTCCGAGTTAAATGCACAATTTTCTCTTATGCAAGAAGCTGCATTGCAATCTGTGGTATCTAAGCTATGCTTAGATATAAGTACTTACAGAACAGTGACCACTGGAAGTTTACTCAAAGGAATGGTACTTAGTAGTGCTAAAAAGAATTTCAAATGTCTGCTGTGTCCATCTATACAAAGCAGTTTCTCCTGGAATCAGGCAATAGCTTATTCTAAGCAAAAGGAAGCAATAACATTTTGCTTTTTGTCCCTAAACCACATCCCTGACTTCATTTTGTTTTAAAAGTCAAATAAGTCTTCGAAATCTTTTATTCACTGCTTCATTTTACATTGAAATACAAGTTTCAGCATGACTGTGATCCAACTTTCAAATAGCCACAAACTAAACTGCTTTGAAAAACGAAATACAAATTATTCCATCAAAGCTACATTTAAGTATTATTTTTTATTTTTTTTTTTTAAATTTGAATGACAAAGGCTAGAAACAGTTAATGGGATAGTTCAGGAGTGCCTTTGTGATTTTTCTGAAGTTGGAAAAGGCACCTTTTAATTTTAAAAATCTGTACCACTGACCTCAACATCCTCGACTCCCAGATAAAGATACCAGAAGAACCTAAGCTCAGAGGTTAGAAACATAGGTGAAGAAAAGCATTGTGTACTTTGTCAGAAACAATTCTATCAGAGCACCTGCTAGCTCTTACACCACAGAAAGTACAAATGTAGACAACATTCCAAATCTAGAGTGGCTCAGGAATTCTAAGAAAGCATGGATTTCACAAGGTATGTTTGGTGCTTTTAAAGTCAGAGAGGAAGAAATAACTACAATTTCCTATGCTAACATGGAAAAGCATCAATACTTGTAGATTATTGTATTTGAAATCTTCATTGCTTCTTAGAAATATATTACTTAACTTCTGTAAGTTCAGTTTAACTCAACTATTTTTGGTTTTTTTTGTGGGTTATTTTTTTTGTTCATTTATTTAAATAAATTGCAAAATTACCCAGCCTTGTTCTTTGCTTTTCCATGGCTAGAACTGCATTTTATATGGACTGACACCAAATAATCCCTATGCTCATGTGTTAGGAATCCTTTCTTCCTCCACACTTTCTCCATCATACCAAGTTATGTCTCCCACTGATACCCATGTTTGTACTCAGATATGGTGTTAAAAGGGAAAATGCTTCCCTCACTCCCTGGCTGTAATGACTAATAATTCAACGTAGAGGGAGATGCCCATGCTGCCCAGTGGCTACGCATGCAGCATAAACTTGCTGTGGTACCAGGAGCACAGTCTGTGTAAATTTCTGGAACAAACATAGTAAGCCTTCAGAAAAAACAGGCTAAACTCATTTTATTTTTCCCAAAGCAGAGGGCAGAGTGCATTAAGAACAGGAAGGAAAAAGCGGGTTCAGGAGGAAACTTGGGATCAGGGAAATAAAGAGATAATGGAAAGAGGCAAGCAAGGCATTTGCTTCGGCCGTCATTTGTCTGAAATAGAACTGGAGTGGTTGTCAAATTAATGGAAGAAAAAGACAACAATACATGGTGGCTTTAATGGAAAGTCTACGAACTCTTGTGTTGCTTGCACTGGCTAACTCATGGCAGTTTGAGTTCCAACCTACACCATCAGAGAACAAGTCTGTTTCCACGTCACTCAGTTCAGTTTCTATTTAGTAAGTGCCTGATAATTCACTGTGCATCAACTGCAGCTGCGTGTGCCGTGTGTGCTCTGTGTGCTGAAGCATTCTGCTCCCTGCTGTGGGAACACGGCTAGGTGAAAATATGTCAGAATATACCCTGTAACACATCACTTTAATTTCAGCTAGTCAACTGAGATCAAGGTAAGGATAATGACCAAATTAGTGCTTGTATCTCTCATTCACTTTTCCTTCTCATCATTTAACTGAGTGCTTAATACTTACTATATGTGAAGGGCTACTGTGTAACCTATATAACAGCACTAAAAGTCGTGGAGCTCATTATTCTGTGTGTAATTACTGCATACATTATGGCCTAACTTACCGTCACGGGTCACCTCTATCACATACAGTCCTTCTTCTGAACCAATTGCTATTCTATCTCGATCTAAACCGGGAAGGAAAAAAACAGGCTATTAATTCAGCTACACATAATCTTATCTTTAAAACAGACTGTTTGCTTTGAGCAGCTGGAAAAAATTCTGGACAAAATGATTTTAAAGAGCAAATCAATTTTGCTCAAGTTCAGACAGTATGTGAAGACCATGTTATATATATTGTATTGCTAAAACAACCTGTTAAACAACTAAACAGTATTAATTACTGAGGAATGCATAAATTTGAGTATCAATGCAAGATTAACATTCCCCCCCATTAAATTCCAATAAAATAATTAAGCTGAGGAATTTATTTCAAGGTGTTAGGTCTCTCATCACAGAAGTCCATCTAAAAGCTCCAACAACACTCACACACTTATAAAAGCTAAACCAAACGTACCTACTATAGCAGCAGCTAAACTTGCTTTAATAAGAGGCAGTGTACTGTCATAGGCTTCTTGTGGAACATGCACAACCTGGTTTTTCAGTCTGTTTTTGTGCAGGATAGACCGCAACCCTTCTAGGATTCCAACCCACTTTCTCTTTTCATTCTCATTTTCCGTCAGGATCAGCAGAGAACAAGACTTTGAAGGCAAACCTAAGAGAGAAGCTGTCACCTTTTTAACAGACAGAGAAAGTGAAATTAGTAAGACTAATAAAACCCCTTTCTGTCAGTATTATATACTTTGATGAACTATGAAAGAAAGATACAGTACTTCATAACAGTGTGATGATGTACCTGAGGGGAATGCAACACAGCACAGCTGACATGGCCACAGTGCTTCAAAAAAACCACCTGCACAAGCCACACTCTTTAGAGATACTCAGCTTTGCTTAATCATTCTGAATCCTAAGATATGGGCAAGGAATGCTACACACCTTTCCTACAATAATCAATACATGGCAGTAAAAGGCTCCTTTCTGTTCTGACCTGGAATTTCAGCAGCATGCCATAATTTGTCCTGATCCCTCTCTGATCATCTTTTAATAACTATTGAAAAATGACAGACATGCTTTCTGAGTCAGATGCACTTAAACCCAATGGCACTGATGTAATCAGTTCTAGATTTTGATTTTGCTACTTATTTTCAAAATATTTGTCCAGGGGGATAGCATGTCAAATCTGCATTGAGAGCTCTGGAGGAAATCACTGTTTTGAGACTGAAGTACTGCATTCTCCCACTTCCCATGTTGAAAGAAAATCACTATGGCTTCACTTCATTTTCAACTAAATCATCTTATAGATCTCAAAGCAGAATGTATTCCTGGACAGTTTTTCTAGAACTTTGTTGCCCAAAGTATGCACTTAATAATTGGTTATAATAGTTTTGTGTTCTGTAGTAAGGAATTAAAGGGTTTGTGAAATCATGGAAACTGCTTTCAAGTCACAGCCGAACAGTCCGTCAGACAGTACCAGCCCTCACAACAGGCCATTTGAAAAACAATAAACAGAAATAAAGCAGCAGAAGTGCAAAACTGATCTCATTGTAACTAATCATACATGGAATAACACACCTTCAGCCTATATGTCTTGATAAAAAAATCACCATGAAGACAGATGATGTGGTTATGCAAATACACACTTGCTGCAAGACTGAAGAAAGCAACAAGAGTGAAGTAAGCAGTAACATTCATCTTAAAAGATAAAATACATCTGAAAGTAAACTTGGGACAATAGAATGTCAAAGACAGAACTCCAGAAGGCAGATGAAAGTGAAGAGCAGTAGGAACAGAACTGAGTAGTTTGCAATAGCTCATAGCTCTCATTACTTTGCATCAAGCTGAGTACATGTCTGAACTGTAACTAAGCATTAATATTTTAAAAATGGATGGAGGCACAATGGATAATATTTCTGAATTTGACAACAAAACAAAACCAAACCAGACTCTAGCTATGGTTTTCCCTTTGAAATACCATGATGTATTACTTCTCAGTCTTTTGAAGGTGGCATCTTACATGCAGTCAAATGCAGAAAAACTGGGAGACAGCAGACATAATACAGCTAGCATTATTCATTGTACAAAAATCCAGTATTTGCTATGAAACTCAAGGCTTCTTAGCTCAAGTTGCTAAACTGTGGAAGGACTCCACTACAGACACTCTTACACTATTATTAAAAATGTATTGATGGCAGCACTTAAACTGCAGTGTCTGGATGCCAGGATGCCCTAACATCCAGCTTTAAAAAATGTTTACCAAGAAAAGATGTTGGAGTCTGAGACAAGTTCTTCCTCTTCTTGATTTCACGGGAGGTGAGAGGTGGCAATATTTAGCATTTAGCATCATTCTAGTATTGCTTTCTGCTACTGGAAGATCCAAAAGAAATGAAAACCTGTCTTTCGTGGGTCACCAATAATCATCCTGCATTATGTGAAATAACATGTATGAAAGGAGGACCACATTTTTACAAAGATGTAACAGTTTTAACTGTAGTGTAGAAGCTGCTCTATGTCATTATGTCAGCAAGATGTAAATCTAGATTTAAATGAAATTGAGCAAATAGATTGTCTTGAATCAGATATTACTGATTTCCAGTTTTATGTCCTCCTTCTTTTAAAGAAGGACATAAAATTGAGAAAAGAGGTGGTCTCTGGCATCATGTTCTCCGGTCCCTGTCAGCAGGGTATCTAAATGGATATAATCACACACAAGGCTTCCCATTAATTCATCAAATCTCTTTAGTAGGGGATAATCTGGTCAAACCATGGAGACATTTTGTCATGTCTATCTACACCAATATTCTTACACTGGGATATCTGACAACAATTTGTTTCATTTCTTAGATACCATCTACGTTAAAAACTGCAGAAGAAATTAGAGTAGCAAGTTGGGCAGGCTAAACTATGGATGTTTTGCTCTTGAGTCAACCACCACTATGCATAGCTCGTTTTCTCTCCTCGGAAGTCCTTTCCTATGGTATTCCACATTGCTAATTTGAGAAGAGAGCACGCAGATTGGAATAAAAAGACACAAAACATTTAGAAACAAGAAAGAGGAAAATTAAGGTAAAAGCAGTAGTAAGCTAAAAGATGAAAATCCACTGCAAAAAATATTTCTACAAAAAAGCAGGAAAGCAAAGCCACAGAAGCATTAAATAGCCAAGACATTTCCTAAGTAAAATCCTAAAGGACTAAATCATTGGGATTGCTTGTGACTGGCAGCTCTTTGGCTTCCACGCTACACTGACTTGATTCTAAATGACTGAGGATCAAAGATGCTGAAAACATTGAGTTTCTGTATTCAAATGCAAGGCATTATAGATTTTGGCCACTACTGTACTTTTCTCTATATTTTAAAGTTCCAGATTAAATATAATTCACAAAAAATAACTAGGTAGCTAATTATTTGATCTTGGGTTTGTTTGTTTGTTTTTGTTTGTTTTTGTTTTTTTTTTGCCTACTATATTTACATATACATTAAGAAAACTGAAATTTCAAGTGTATCTTTTGATACAAAGGCAATACATGAGAAACTACAACCAGTGAGCAGAACCCCCAGCTTCAGCCTACTCTGTTACAGCATCACTTCCTAAAGCAGCAGTCCAAAGTCAAAAATGAAAAAACAGGAGCTGGTAATACAATGGAAGAGGAGATTAATATATACTGAATTATAATCAAGAAAATAAAGAAAGCCAAACTTTATATACAAGGAATAAGCAAAAGAACAACTTTGTTTTTCCAATTCAGCTATATGAGGAATATCATATCGTCGTTTCACACATTTCAGCATCCCTTGCAAATTCATAAGCTTCTAATTTAATAAACATGAAATATGGATAACATACTGTACTACCAAAACAAAACACTTCTATTTTCTTTACAAGTAAATTGGTAGCCATACCTTGAATATGCAAGGGAGGTCTTTACGAGTCGCGTGTATCACATCCAGTGCTAGGACGGAGCTCACACAAAAATCTTCATCTCTAGTGAGAAAGAAAAAGAGAAAGAGAATCACATACATGCACACATTAACATTATTCAGCAAACTCTAACTGATATCACAACTGTTTCAATAGGCTGCAATCGCCTAACACGGCACAGAGGTCACAACTGCTTTGTTATGCTCTAACCATCCTTGACCCAAACAACTGATAAGCTTTAGTTATGTTTCTACAGCATTCAGTACGTGTAACTCAGTCCACCTAAAGTTAAGTGGGGTGGCTTTGTGTAGTTTTGGTTTACCAGCCACACCTACTCTACAATTAGCAGCAAGATTATTGCTCTTCCAGCCCAGCAGACACATTAGAAACAAATAATTCATACCTCAATGTGTAGCAAGAGAGGGGCCTTTGGAAAAAAAGAAAAATCACATAAAAAGCTCTTGGCAACATAATTATAGTTTGTGGGATTCAAATAAGGGTTTTCAAAACAGCTAGATTTTATTCTCTATTACAGTAAAATAAATAGACATCAGAACGACTTTTGCATTTCAGAGTGCTCCATCCCAGAGGGCCTGTCTACACAAGCCTTTTAAACTGAATTTGACCAAGTTGATCACCATAATTGCCAATTTTAGTGTAAAGATGACACTAATGCCTGAGATTTGTGCATGACAGAATTCATAGCTGCAGTGGTTAGCATCTATTAAAACATCTAAGAGTCCTCAGAGGACAGATTCAAAGAGGCACCTACAATAAGAGATAAAGCATGGGACAGTTGGTGTAATATCTGGCTGCGTTGCTTCAAGCCATGTACTGATGTGAATGCTGTTATTTGCAACTTCCACGCTTCTGCTCCCACTGCCAGCATGTCAGAGAGTGCTGACACTGACAGTTCACAGAGAATAAGTGTGAGAACAGAACAGCAGTACTGGTGCAATCCCATGGTACCACTGTCTGGAAAAACATATAAATCAAGGTGCTTGTGAATGCAAACTTTCTACTCAGAGATAGAAGGTGGTGTAACATTAAAAGGTATCACACTTTCTTGATATTTCCATAAATTAAAATAAAAAAAACACAACCTTCCTGGTTACTCTGATCAGCATTAAGTCTCCAAACTTAGGCAGACAGTGTTCAGTGGTTCGAAGGGTTCACTGTGAAAAAATAATTCCCGTGAGAAGGAAGTGTCAGAGCCACCTGCACTGTAAATTAGTTGGTGCTTTTCTGAAGACTCCTTCTGTTTTTCTAATGTTCTTGAAATTACTGGCCATGGGATGATCTGTGACTCAGTTTTGAGTGCAGGGGAAAAAAGCAATCTACCAAAGCCTGTTCATTTTGCACATGTGCAAATGGAATTCTAGGAAGAAGCATGCTAACACTGCATATATTAGAGACCGAAGTGTAAGTGACTACACTTAAATGACTTGTTGAGTCTACACTTAGTTGCAGTCTATATACAGAACACAGGCCTTCTCAGATCAAAGTGCTCATGGTCTTAAAGTTTCTTGTGTACTATAAATAAATACTCCTGTTAGGAAATAAATACATAAGATTTCTACTCTTTCATAATAATACAAACCTGAGATCCAAGACTTGACTTGCCACAACTCCAGGCTGGGTGGATTTTCCTTCAGGCACATCATATAAGAACAGTTTACAGTCACAGACAACTGCATAAGCCCTCTGCCATCCTTTCTTAACTCCTGTAGGCTTTGGGACCTGCGTATAAATGACTGATTGCTTATTAAATGTAAGCACATGCAGTAGACACAGAAAGCAGGGACATTTAGAAAAGCTTATACTCAGATCAATGGAATTAGAGTATGTTCTACTTGCCCTTCAAAACAGAGTGAAAAATGTCAAGTAATCAAGAAATAATTTTTCCTCCCTTAAGTTCAACCATTCCCTGTTATGGTTTGATAAATATATTAGGTAGTATTAGGATAAACAATGGGGCTTGTATATTCCACAAATGCCAAAATGGTAGGACAGTTTAGTTTTATATTATGTTTACATCAATAATGACAGAAATTCTTCCTTAAAGCATTCTCCACCCAACTCCTGCTGCTTATGAACTTGTAGCTACTAATCTACTAAGCTTTAGCTCTTGGAGCAAACCAACCATTTCCACCACATTTACAGCCACAAAGGTTAAGTAAGTTACATAGGTGGCACACAAAGCCTTCAGGCTTTAGCACAATTTAGATCTATTTAAACATACTTAGAGGTTCCAAGCTGCACAGCTCTAAGTGGAGCTTAGTATTCTTCTCTTGTCCAAGAATAAAAGACTATTACCTTGACATAACCTTTATAGGCGGTTCCTATTCCTCTTTGCACATCTACTCCAAGAGGCCTTTTGGCTTGCTCAGGGGGTATGGGGCAGACCTGAGGTGCGCTATCCTTGCAGGAAACATGGCATGCAAATGAACACACTAAGTACAAAAGAGAAAATCCACAGTGAAATGCATGTATGAGTCAATCGTAAGAGGAGATTAACGTAGTCTACCCTTACTCTCAGCAAATTAATCAATCACACTCAAACTGGCAAATATGGCAACAGCCACTATGCTAAAGGAGTGAACACACCTAGATATTGTATGCTGCTCTCCAAAGTGCTTTCAGTTTTCTTCTAAGTCTATTACTTCCATAAAGGGCTGGAACTGAGTCTACATTTCAAGGCAACTTATGAAAGTACAAGAAGGAAAAGGAGTTGGTCAGCCTTGCTGGTGTTAAGCAGCAGTTAAAAGCATTAATGAGAAATAAAAATTACGGGCTAGGGACAGGAGAAAAGATAAATATAGGAGGTATTTAATTTGATCCAAATACGCAAGAATACTGCAAAGATGAAATAAAAGTAAACTGACCAAAAAATAAGAAAGGGTTAAACTACTGAAGTCAATAGACTTGAAAGAATAATAAAGCAGAAACCAGACTGAAATGCTGTGTGGTGTACGGAGCATATGGAGCAAACACCTATAGCAATCATTGCATCCTTTCTTACCATGTATGTCCCTTTGTGCCACATCTTGCTGCACCAGCAAGGGACAGAGGTCTCTAGCTCACCTCTACCAGCAGGCTTGTGAAGGCAGCAGGAGCGTGGCTTGGCACTGTGATCTAATCCCATCCTAACCACGCTGGCAGAAGTAGGCATCTGGTAGATAACCTATGCACATCTAGTCCTATCACTATGAAGGGTCAAAGGATTCCAGAAAACCTGGAAACAGTTGGCTTCTGCTAGAGCCACAGACTGGGCTACAAACCTCCTCACGATGCCTGAGGGAAGAGCTGGGAGAGAGGGCAGCCCAGAGTAGGCTGCCTGGCTTGTTCTCTGAGCTACAGTCTGCTCCCAGGAGGACAGGGGTTACCAAAAAAACAAGCATGCAAAGTACTGGAGGTGCTTCCCAAGACCAGATAATACATTCAGCTCTTTCAGGAGGCATCATAATTATTTGGGACTATGCATAATTATTTGGTTTGCAGAATAGGGAAAATCCAGAGGACACAAACAGTTCTACAGGCCTCTGGTAGTGCAGCTGTATTTTACCATAGTCTCCAGCATTAAAAAGATAAAGAATTGGAAAAAGCAAGAGATTGGGAGCGGAACATGACGAAGTTTTGTTCTACTGGTGTCATCAATCAATAGATTGTTATGTCAGTGTGATTCTATTTTTTCCCATAGCTATCAAGATGGGGAGTAGAAGCAGCAAACTGGAAAACTAATGATGCAGATCTTAATCAAAATACACAGCGGAAAAAAAAAAAAGTGAAGTTGATAGCTATACTAAGGGAAAAAGACCATTTCAAACTCACGGGAAAAGATGAAAAACAGAGTTAAGAACTGTCAGCAACAGGAGACAAAAGGCAGCCCCAGGGCAACTGCTGGCAGAGCAATAGGTGCTCCTGGAAAAGAGCTGCCACCAGAAGATCTGCTAGGAAAAAAGCCCTGAAGGGCAGATGAGGCAGCCTCAACATGGTATTGAAGGTATGAGGATGTTACTAACGAGAACTGTGTCAGGCACAGAAATCTATACTGTAGTGTCTTCACTACCTACTGAGTTCATGTGTCTAATCAAGATACAGATAAATATTTTCAAATAAAAATACCTCCATATACTCCAACATGGAATTTAACAGGGACACACAGATCAGAGAATGCATTTTATATAAAACTAATGGACAGCAAGACAGGCTACAGGCCAAAAAGCCTAGCAAATGGTCCACCCAACATAGAGGGTTTATGATCAGGAAAGCACAAAATAGACAGACTCAGATTCATGTTACCAGAGCACTCCTGTAGTTGTCAACACTACAGAAACCAGTCTTGCCTTCCCTGTCCCACTCCCCCCTGCCCAAACTCAAACTGTAACAGCACTAATGGTACCAGAACTAATTAGTAATATGGAAGGGAGCTATGAGGGTTTATATTATTACTTATTATGTTCTTTGACTTCAGAAGTCTGATGTAGACACAAAGGAAAGCAGAACAATTCAGAGGCAGCCACCCCTCTTTTTCATTCCCTTCCCTAAGAAAGGGTTGCCTTAAAATACATCCGTGTTTTGGGATGATTTTTTTAGGGACTTCAGGAAAACATAAGAAGTTTAACTGACTCACCGTCACAGGCATAACCTTGTCGAACTAATCCCACCATAAGAGAGGTGCAATGACTACACTGAGTAGGGCTTGTGAATGACTTGATATTGAGCTGATGAGCTTTAGGCTGAAAGATAAATTTGGGATCAAAAAAAATTAACATTTCACTTTTGTTACTTATGTAAGTCAAGCATCTCCCTTCACCACCCTCCAGTATATCAGCGAGTATCTTTTGAAACCTGGGCTTCTTTCAAGCAAGTGCAGCTTGTAACAGGTTTTATTTCCAACTGTATAAGACACTCAAACCCAAACCTACAACCAACTATTTTTTGTCATCCCTTTTGACAACTCAAAACCCATCAACTTGCATTTGGAAACACCTGATTGAAAACAAGGATCTAATAAACAAACATGACAAACCCAAATGAGACAAGAACAAACATGGAGGGCTAATGTGTAAATGGTATTTTTTTTTCTTTTTTTCTTTAGAATAAGGTTAGGACAGTCCCCCTACCTTTGGTACAGCTAGAGAAATGGATTGAATGGTGGGGGAAGGAGCAGCAGGCATCCTCTGAAGCCGAATTGGTTCCTGAATCACAAAAAATTGTAATTGAGCAAAATAAGGCTTCAAGAATTTGTCTCAAGACTGGGGTGGAAAAGCTTATTGTTTTCTGATTTTTTTTTATTTTTGTTTTTTTTTTGAAAATTATCAAAAATTTAATCATCATAAACATTGCCATTCTGATTTAATAGAAAAGGATTGTCTTTTAAAGCACTCACAGGAAAGCCTGCACACTAGCAAACAAGCATCAGTACAGAAAACATATGAAAATGAGGTACATCAACATACACAGAGCCAACAAAAAGGTTTCATTTGCAACTGTCCTCAAAGCAGTTGTATTTAACACTGACACACTGAGAATAAGCAACGTTCAGTCCTGCTTCTTCATAACGAATGCTGCAATACATAATTACTATGAACAAGACAGAGACTTTTTAGTGATTTACTCTTCAACGTAAAATAACAACTCTTACTTCTTGTTGTTGCTCTGCAGTTACAACTGAAGTAGATGGTGAAACTTCTGACTTGGGGCCCTGCGTTTCCTGCTCACTAATAGAACTGGTCTGCAAAAGTGACAGCAACCATATTAGATTAGATATCACAGATCAAATGAAGTGTCTGCATGTCAACAAAATGGAAACAAAACCAATGCTGATTTCTATAGGCAGTACACATACAAGTAACAACTTTCTATACTGTGGGAAAAAATGTTCTTCAAAACATCTGATGGAAAAGCTGTAAAGCTTGAAGCACTGAGTTCCAAAACTTTATAGTAAGCAGCATAAATGCTGTGACAGTCACCTTCTCCCAGCAAAGCCTTGTCTAATCTCCTGCATGCAGGTATGGAATGATGTCTGAGAGTCTTGGCAATCATCCACAAAGTTGCTTACTTCTCATGGTAGCTTACAACACTAGGATTTTTCTATCACACAGCAGCCAGCAATTTTACCAGAGGAAGAATTCTTAAAAGTAGTGCTACACAATCTATTAAAAAATTGTTTAAAAAATGTTTGGCCTCTATCATCAAAATAATCATGTCTACCTAATCACATTGTCTCACATTTCACTAAAATTTAAGATTAGCATCCATTACAAGCCTTCTGTTTTTTTCACTCTTAAATTAGCAACTACTAATTGCCAGCACAAGGGGGAAGTGTGCTACAAGTCTAGAGCTAAAGAAGCTGGGTGTGGATACTGTAGGATACTGTATTACTGTACTCTGAGGACAGAACGAAAATCATGATTAACAAACATCAGATTAGACTTCACATCAATGATGTAATTAGTGCTAAAGGCAACAAGCAATGAAACACTCACTTCCCAGCCAGTTTAGACAGGAAGATGTCTCAAGTTCTGTTAGCTCACTAAATAGGTTCAGATATTTTTTATTTTTTGTTATGAATTGATTGGTAGGGCTGGGCCATTTAAGATCAAATTCTACCATTATGTAATATGAACTATTTAAAAATGCTAAGTGTGATTCAGCTTTAGCAACACAGATAGTCAAAATATAAAACAGCAAGCCTGTAAAGAGGCATTAAAAGAAAACTAAACTAGCTCTAGTGGATGAAGTTATACAGAAGTTAGGGAAGCAAAATATCTAGTTTTAGAAGGCCATTTTCACTATGACAGGTCACAACAAAGTACAGAGACAAAAATACTAGCAAAAAAACTTACTTCTTCCCAAAAGGCTAGCAGAGAAGATGTAGACGAAGAAGAAACAGAATCCTTTGTTGTAACAGATATGAGGGATAAAAATGATCACTTATCACCCACAGGAAAACTTCAGATAGAATATTAGTAGGCTAGCTAAATAAAATGTTTTAGATGGCCAAATGCATCTATTCAGACTAAATTAACCCAGAGCAGATGACATGGACTACCTTTGTAACTACATGTGGGGGAAAAAAAAATGTTAATGGAAGTAATTAAGTACAGTATCAGGGATTTTAATGTAATTCACCAGAAAATGCCAGCTGCATTTCCAAAGTGACTATATTTATTGCAGGAACTGTATAATGGAATCTCGTTTAGTTATGGGCTTGATATTCTACACATTACTGCTTTCAGTGTATCTGGTACTGTTTAAAGTAATGTTATAAAGTATCAGTGTCAAGAGATAAAAAGTATTATTCAGATAGTATCATGTTTCTCTCTTCCCTCCACTGCATCCATATAGCACATCTTGCTGCTTCAGCAAGAAAGCCAGAATGGACATTTTGTGACTGGGAACAGCACATACTCAAAGTGAATGCAACTTTCACTGTTTTTTTATCCATAGCCTTTCTTTTTAGTAACACTGACAACCAAAAAAAGAGCACACATTTCTGAAATGAAATCTAACCAGCCTGATGAGATTTTAATATGAGCCCCTTTAACTCAGCTCCATAAACAGATTATTCTTTCCAATTAAAGCTCTTGGATTTTATCCTAAAGCATTTATGTAATGAAAAAAAAAAATCTCAGAAAATCTTCAGGGATCAAGAGTTCATGAAGTAAGGAAATGTGATTCAATGTTGCATTTAACAGCTGCTTCCTCTGGGAATGTACAAACCTTTAAAGTGAAACGCCCGCTTGGAGCTGTGATTTGTATGATTAGTTTTCTAAGGATCACAGGGTGTGTCACGACAGACTTATTATACCAACATCTGTGAGTCCTCTGATTCTCTTCCCAGTTTCTTCTACTCTAACCACTCTATTAAGATGTGGAGCCAATAATTTTACATATCTGTTTAAACACTCCTTGAACTGTGTGAATACTTTTCCTTGTATTAAGCAGCTTCTTCCAACCTCAAAGCATTTAATCCTGTATTTATAACAGGGCGTGCCAGTCTGTCCAAAAAAATCCTAAATATATATTATTTAGCCAAAAATTTGAGGTTAACCTAAACAAATAAGTTAGAATGGGAAACAATTAATGTGAACTTCTGCAAATATTTCCCAAAGATGCCAGCTTCTCTAGAGAATGCCAAGCAATCTGACATCTACTGGGCAACCAATTCTGTGTCATACTAATTTGGCTAATATATCAGATCCAAATGTGCTGTATCATGCCAAAGTGCTACTTTTATGTAACAAAAACATAACTCGGTGATCTCATTTTTATAGTTATTTTATGTAATAACTCACTCTGAATGTCAGATCACGTGCAAGAGGAGACGTGTTGAAATATTCAAAAATGGAATCTTGAAAGTCTGGAAGTTTGAGACCTAAAACCCAAAGCAGAACAGGCTTAAGTAAAAGGCACCATTGCAGGTGGTGTTAGATCCCAGTTAAAACCCAGTAACTTTAATTACCTGAATCTGTTCTGTATTTTTCTTCCAGTTTTTTCTTCAAACCTTCCATCTCTTCCAACAGTTCCCTATTTTTTGCTTCCGATTCCTTTAATTTACTAAAGCAACACAATATGATCAAAATGCAATCTGAAATATGTCAATGGCAGGAATGCCAGTGCACAGGGTCACTCATTTCTGATCTTATATCTCACAGCTTTGGAAAATGTTATTTTGGGGGGTTTCTGGAGGTGGTAAAGGTTTAACTTATTTATTTTTTTAAAAGGCTGATAAATGTTATTTTTGCCCTGAATAGGCACCTCACTGCTTGACTAGTTTGTGAAAACTGCACTCAAGACTCCTGCTATCATTGTGGATATTTACCAAACAAAATTATTCTAATAGTTGTTTGGCTTTTAATTCCCAAGAATATATCTACTCTCCAATTAGTTGAGGAAAAGGTATTGAATTTGCTCTTATGTTGTTTGGTTTTTTTTTCCTCAGTTGCCTAAGATCTGTAACTTGTTGCCAAGCTATTCACAGCAGTGAAATGTTTACTTGAATAAATTTTTACAGTTCTCATCTGAATATGTAAGAAACATGTCATCCATAGAATGGGATTTTTCTGGCACAGTCCAATATCCCAGGCACAAGGTCCCATTTTAAAGCAGTTTCTATTCTAATCAGCAGTTTAGAGTAGTACATTAAAACCCAAACGGAACCAAAGCCCTTATTACCTTTCAAAAGATATGTTTGCGTCTTTAACTTTTCGTAGCTCTTCTTGAACCAGTTGTTTGGCACGGATTTCTGCATCAAGGGCAGACTGTAGCTCCAGCCTAGCTGACATATCCAACTTCTGACTGCGTCGCACTTTCCAAAGCGGATCCTGGTGCAGTAAGTTACTGAATATTAATATCAACTGTCTAAAGAAATTTCTGTTCATGTTCAAAGACATAAGTTAGCTTTCACACTGGATCAGAGAATGTTCTTTTAATTATTTACGGACAGTATACCTGCTGCATGGAGAACAGTCAGACTTTGTTACACAAAACAGAAGTAACGAGCAATTTCTATATTGGTTAAACCACTAGCCACAATATTCTTGAAACCAAATGCTGGATTACTGAGCATGGAAGTCAAACTGAGAGAACCCATTGAAAATGGCTGCTTTGAATTCTCTAATCTAGGAAAGATTTAAAAACTTGCACAGTAACATACTGGACTTTCAAACATGAGGTAAGAGTCAGTATTTAATGTAAAACATACTAATCTAAAATAAACCAGGAGTGGTAAAATCATGAAAAAAAAAAAAATCTGAGTCTTGAGATTCCCAAGTCACCCATGATGTTTGCCTAAACAACTCTTATGCTAAGTAGCATATGCTATACTCATGGCAATTCTGCTCTGCCACCCTCAGAAGCTAATATTTTGAGTTTTTCCAGGATTTTTTTCAGTGTGAACTACATTTTTGATATTCCCTAATGACTACCTCTCTAGTCACACATGAACTTGGAAGTAACAGTCATGAAAATAAGAGTCATGTTTTTATGTTGAAAAACAATTGTCTTGGATCAGGTTCTGCCAAAGTTACAAAACCAGTTGCAATACAGAATAAAGAACACCATCTGTTCTTTTTTCTGACAGTAACTAAGAAGAAAATGTCAATTGCCTTCGATTCAATCTTGCTTCCTATTAAACCTCTCAATATTACAATCGTCTCTTGATGATGTAGGCAAATAGCTCATAGGAAGTCCTAACTTTCACTTATTCTCTCCTATTGATGGGCTTGGTAAGGGGTAACTTCTTATCTGTATAAACCAGCAGCAGATGCACTCTTTGAATGGCAGACTGTGCTGGCTGGCATTGCTAGGGATGTGGGCTTGTATGCCTGGCTGCAAATGGCTCACCCTTTCCTTATGCAGGTATTTAGTACCTGTTGAAGCAAAACACTGTTTCCACACCTTTGAGACCATACTCCTTTGCGAGAGCTCTTCTATTCTGAGAGCTCTTCTATTTTGCAGATTTGGGGACAATTCACATTACTACTGCATAGGAAAACTATAGCAGAAGGTCTCATTGTTCTGCATGTAAATAAAGCTACGTGGTCTCAGTGTGTCACTAATTTGTAACAATATTAACCAGCTAATACTTGTTCACAAAAGAAAACTTACTTTATGTCACTGTAATAGTAATTAAAATTATTCACTTGAATCTAATGTTGGTGAGGTACATTTCTGTACTCCCCTTTAATGGTTTAAGTTAATGGTTTTTCTCTCCTCTGTACTGTTTAAAGCAGCTTGTGATGGCAGATATTAGTATGGAACAACTTCCCCATATAATTATCAAATTCTGATCAGATTACCTAGATGGATATCTCAAGCAATAGATAAAAACTAGAAAGCAGAGCAGAGGATGTATTAGAAAAGATTCTGATTATGAACAGATAGCTGAAACTAAAACCGTAGGTTCTTAGACATTCCCTGGACACCCCGAATGCTTGCTGTTTTCTTACCAGTGTTCGTGACCCCAGACTGGAACTTCTCAATGATTCTAGTTCTTCTGTCATCTTGGAAGCTAATGCTTGCAGATAGCCACGAGCATCCTTCTCATCACTCACCCTGTTGTGTAATTACAAAAAACTGTTACTTAGCAATTTCACGGCTCATAGCCAGATAATCAGAGTGTCTGCACTGGATTTAGGGACATAACAGAAACGGACAGAGCAGGAAAAGCTCTCCCAGCAATAGAAAACTGAATACATCTTCGACTGTCTTAGACTTTCTTTTACCTGATTCTAGTGATTGAGGCAGTTGCTAAGGAAACTAAGTTTCCCTTCTGCCATCAGCAAGAGTTTTGCAGAGAGTCACTGTCATTGTTTGGAACATGATCTGCATATTGCTTGCTCAATGTTTATAGGGGATACCTTCAAGTCCCCTTTGTCTTGCATGCTGAAAATACTTGCACACAGCTTGCTGAAACAGCAAATAATGAGGGGAAGAACTGACCTGTGAATGAAGTGGAAGTGGTTGGCTTGTGCAGCTAGTGAGGTTCTAGGTGTTAACATGGACCTTTTACATCATTACCATCTTCCTGAATTAATTAATAAAATCATTTCAAATTGGGGGATTTAATGATCACTTTAGAGATTAAAGCAAGTTGACACAAAATGTCCTATTCTTTGTACTTGAGAGCATCTGACAATTTTACTTGTCATTGCTACTCAGGAATATTAGGAAGTAGAAAAGAATCAGTTAATCAACACTCAGAAGTACCATGCTTTTGCTGATCGCAGACACAGAGAAAGGGCCTGGCTATACATTGACTGGCCTGGTTTTTTAAAGTTGAAAGTGGCCATCTGGATCTCTGAACAGGACATACCATTGAATAATTTCTGCAATCTGAGCTTCCCAGTGAGCAACAGACTCCTTCTTTGCTGCTAGATCTTGGAGTTCATCTTCTAGCTGTCTGTTCTGTGCTGTTAATTTGTCCACAAAGGAGCAGAGCTGAAACAAAATATTAATTACACTTGTGACTTATGTCAGTTTTAAGCTTTTTACATATGTGTATGTCTACGTGCCAATAGAATCTGAACAATAAAACCACCCTGTGCTATCTGGAAATTCTAACAGACCAAAGAACTGCAAGGGGCTCTTTTTCTGTGGAAATGAGGACTAGCTTCTACACATACTACCACACATGCCAGTTCACATAAGGCAAAGGAAAAGAAAAACCAAGTTTAGAGGTCACTGAGAGGAATGAGGTTTAATTGTAAGCCATCAGGAAGGCAGCAGTCTTTGTAAATGTATCCCTGAGGACTTCATGAAGAAATCGGAAGGTGGTGCCCTCCGAGTTGTGGGAATCAATCCCACAAAGAGCAGTTCTTAGATGCTGAAGTCACTCTTTAGCCAGGTCTAACATTTATATGGCAAACCTGACATTTATTTTATTCAGATATTGCCTGAAAATTCCCAGATCCTGCTCTGAACAATGAGTAGATAACATCAACATCAGAAAGTAATGAAGTAAGAACTGTATTTTGTTTAAAAATGTCTTCTAACATAATTACCCTCTCATTTTCTGTTGTTAGCTTTTTGTTATCTTCCAAGAGCATAGATCTTTCACGCTCATATTTCTCTTTCATTGTTCCTACTGCTTCCTCCATTTCACTATGCCTAAGGAGAACAACAAGAAATAGAAGCACTTATAAAGTAGCATTGCTGAACCTGTAGACTGGGATTTTCTAAAAGGAATAAAAAGAATTAATGTGAAATACCAACCTGCACAGATACCTATGCAATGCAATACACAAAAAAAAGAGTCCATAGTTAACAACTCATGCCCAAAAGCTTACCTCTCTCGCTTTGTTTTCTCTAATTTATCCTTTAATATCATGATCTCTTTCTGCAGTGCAAGCTGATGGCTCTCTGAATCATGCACTTCCTTTTTCACATTTTTAACTTCCAAAACATGTGATGCTTCTCGTCGGACCAATTCCTCTTCATAAAACAAGATTTTCTTTTCCAGCTCAGACTTAATTTTGGAAAGCTCCTGCTGATGTTCCAGAGTGGCACCTGCTGCCCGGCCTCCCTGCTTCAGCTGCAGAAGGGGAGAAACCATCATAAAGAGACTGTGATCTTTATACTTGGGAAATATTATTTACAATTCAAATTGTCAACTGGTGGCCCCTGGTAAAAAAAAACTCTGTAGTGATTTAAAAGGTGCCAGCTCCCAAGCATTAAGCCCTGCCACTGCTCCACTAACATAACCCATTTCATGCTGCAGAGGTAACAGATTGGTTTAACAACATTGGTTTAATATCTGCTTAGAATTTATATCAACTGGACATTAAGACATTAGTGCCCCATGAGATATTACAGTCTTTCATGCAAAAAAAAGTAAATAAAGCTTAACAGGTTAGGTCAGGTTTCTATTAATGCTGTAACTTTTAAGTCTCCCATAGATATCAACAGTTGCATAAGCAAAACTATTGCAGCTCCTGTGCCATGAGCAAGCATTTGTCAAAAAGCATGTAACCTTTAGAGCTTCCAGTTCACTTTCCAGTTGTTTGGAGAAGGCCTCACTGTGCTCACGAAGCTTGCGTTCCTTTAATGCTTCTGCTGCAACTTCTTCAAGTTGGGCTTCCAGCTGTAAGAAGAGTACCTTTGTAGTCAATTCAGAACAAGCTAGTGCTACCTGTATCATTCATTTCCTTTCCTCCATATGGACAAGCAGCAAGTTTTCCTTATGTCTGTTTTGTGTTGCAACACTATAACAACCATCTCAGAATGTCAGGATAATTGTTTTACCTTTAGTACTCCAGGCATCCATCTGTTTCACACAGTAGAACTATTACTACAGGATTTTTTGTACTGGTATGAACTACACCAAGTATGTGCCGGGATAACTGCACTGCCTCTGTTAATGTGAAGAGAAGGAAATGGCACTAGAAAGGTGGTGTAGTTGTGACAGATGACAGTCTCCCACATTTACAGGTCAGCCCCATGTTTCAGTATCTATTAAGGCACCTTAAAAAACCCTAACTCTGAGCCAAATTATTGCAAAATACTTCAAATATGAACACTGAACACTTTTACCTTGCACTTATGGAACAAAAGTACCTTGATCATCCATTTACCAACTTCAGAAAGTTTATCAGAAAGACAACTTAAATTTCATGGCAAGTAAGGCAACTGTTGCAATTTAAGCAAAAGAGAAACAGTTTAAAAACCTGACAGGAAGAGTGAGATCTGTTTTTCTGCATTCAAATTCAACTAGCAAATCTGTTTCTAAAAAGACTGATTTAGAATTGTGGGCCAAGATAATGAACTTACAGTCTATGCTCTGAATAAGAGAGTGATAGAGATGGTAGGAAAGGGAGAACAGAGAAAGTTGTGAGAATAAAGACAGGACATTATAGAGCCCTGCATAGAAATATTTATCTGAATAAATAACAACAGTTAAACGCATGCTGCACTGTGCTCTAGAGAAAAGGGGCCACAGCCCCTCGCCTTTCCCAGATAACTACCACTACCTAATCATGGATAGAAGTCTGAGAAACCATCTCTTCACATTTTCATAGACTGTTTTCTAGCAAAGTTTATAAAGCTCTTGAATTTCTGTTCTACACTTCACCCAGAGAACACATAAAATTTCATCATTTTTCAGTGATTAAAACACAATAGCTATTTCTTATGCCCTCTTCTGGTTATCCCCTTCATCTTATGTAAAGCTACAAATAGAGTAAATGCTGGTTGGAAATTAACTTGCTTAAAGATATTCCAGACATTCTCTATAAAGACTAACTACAGAGGAAGGAAAACCACATATTTAGTCTGTATCATTATTCTTCCTTCCAACTGAAGAAAAAAATTCAGCTAAAAAAGTTGGAATACTCCAACTTTAAAGGACATATTAAGCTTTCTAGGTTTCAAGTTAACTATGAGCCAGAATCTACAAGAAGCAAAACACAAGAACTAAGGAAGCTGAGCAAACAGCAAGAATACTTTCTTCCAGCTTAAAATCAGCCTGAGTACAAATGAAAAAGAGACAACTCTTTTTGTTTCCTGATACATCAGTAAAACATACAGAAACAAATCCAAGATCCATTTTGTGAACTGTATCAAAGCAATATGGAGGAGTTACTGGGGCAGTTTCTTACACATGGACAAAGTAAATTCTTCTTAACGTTACCAATTTTTCCACACCATCGCTTATGAGATACTGGATAACCAGCAGCTGAAACATGTTATCAACTATTTTATCAAGCTACCTCTTTTCTGATCTTCTCCGATTTACGGATGTCCTGGCGCATGGCATCAATTTTCTGCATGCTCACTTCCACCTCTTCTTCTTTGTCACGAAGTTGCCGGGACAGCTTCTGCTTCTGAGACCGCAAGTCTCCCATTCTCTCACTGAGCTCAGAGAACTCCTGCACAGCTAGTTTTCTTTGTTGGTGGGCATCCCTCAATTCTTTGGACTGCATTTTTAATCTCTCTGAGGCTTCTACAAGTTGCTGATTTAAATAAAAAAAAATATAACAGAGTAATTTGAACTCCATATATTCTTTCCAAGAAGAAAGGAATCAGACCTATATAGCCATGACTTGAAAGCTCAACCACCTCACATTACTGATAAATATTGTGTCTTATTCTTTGTTTATACATTTATTTATTTCCTGGTTAAACTGCTGCAGTATCATTCCAGGACAGCAGTTATTTGTTGTTGTATTTGTAGAAACATTTTTAAATTGTCTTTTACAGCAGCAGACAGATTAAACTCTAGCTGGGCTTTAGCCCTGCTAATTTTCTCCCTGCATATCCTCATGACATCCTTGTAGTCTTCCTGAGCTGCCGGTCCCTTCTTCCAACACTCATAAACTCTCCTTTTTCCTCTCAGTTCCAGGCAAAGCTCTCTGTTTAGCCAGTTGGGTGGTCTATAACAGATTAAGAATGTGATATCTGCCTTTTTGGCTTTCCCCCTAATTCTTACCTATAAACACTCAACCCTATTGTCACTATCCTCAAAGTCTAGACAGTCAAAATATTCCCCAACATGCAGGCTACCCACTGCCTCTCATTTCTTGACTGTCTCTTCTGAAGAGTTTACTGACATCCACTGCAGCACTCCAGTTGTGTGAACCATCCCACCACGCATCTGTGACGGCAGCTATATTACAGTTAGTGCTTAATGGCTTCCAGCTCCTCCAGTCTGTTGCCCACGCTGCATACACTCATGTAGGTGTACTTCAGTTGGGCTACTGATTCCACAACCTTTTTTGGAAGGAGGAGTTCTCATTCCTATGTGACCATTTCCAGGCACTACTTTGGTTTCTAACATGCCAATATGTGTAAACTGACTCTCAATCAAAAACCCCCAAATTCTGCTGGTGACACCAGGCTCAGAGTGAGGTATTTCTCAGCTAGCTCTTCCTGCTTCTTCCCTCATCATTCCCTGCAACTGTAAGGATAGAGGAAAACACTACTTGTGCTCCTGATCCCTTAACCAGACATTCCAAGGCCCTTAAGTCTTTCTTGATTGCTCTCAGACTTTGGTTGAAACCATTAAGAATAATTAAACAGTTAAACTAAAATAATTCTTTAGGTGTTTGCTCAAGCTATCAGAACACATTTGAAATAAATAAGATGCCTATGAACTTCCAAAAAAAGAAGTGTGCTACTTCAGAAAACTACTGTATTGCTAATGAAATTATCAGGTTCACTAGCATATCGTATTGTATAGTTTTTAAAAGCAGAATTTTAAGCACTAGGATTGAAATCATATCAGAATTGTTTAACTATTTTAAGTGACTGTCCTGGTTTGGGTGAGAACAAAACTAATTCTGTTAAGTGATATTACTTTTCATCTCAGTTCTTCTAACTAACTGCACTGGATGAAGTTAGCAGCCTGNGTCCCAGTGCCTGCTTCAGGACATCAGTGGTGACAGTGTTGTAATTACCACTGGGGGCGGGAGGGGCAGTGGGAGGGTTCAATATTGGTTTTGTGTATATTTGCATATATTCCATTATTGTTGGTATTAGTATTTTAATTCCCATTAAATCTGTTCTAGTTTCCTTTTCTAACTGCTAAGTCTCTCTCCCTTATTCCCTTTCTCTTCCCCTCTGGGGAGGGAAGGTGGTTAACAGAAAGGGTCCGTTATAGGTCTAAGGGGCAGCCCTGATGCTAAACCATGACAGTGACCTTTTTTAAACATAGCTATCTTTGGACCAATACCTTATGAAGGTCTTCTTTTTCTTGCCGCAGTACTCTGCACTGTTTTTCTAGTCCCTTCAGTCTGTGTATAGAGTCTTCATGTTCTTGTCGAAAAGCCACTGCATCGGCAAGTTGTCCTTCCAGTTTACTTATATCTGTAGATTAATACATAAGGTAACTGGTCCCAAATTCCCACCAATAAAGCAAGCAACATTACTCATGCAAACTGGCATCACTTTGCTTGGAAAATCAGCTTCTTTTGTGTTCTCACCATTTAAAACTGTTTAAGGTAATTTTGGCACAGACAGCTCCGAGTAATTTTTGTTTCCTCAGCACAGTAAAGAAAACCTCCCCAAGGCCTGTGATCTCTAAGTGAAAAAGCTTTAAGCACAGGGCTGTGTTTTGTTTAAGAGGAATGCAACTTCTAGCCCTTGAAAGCACTGAAATAAACTTGAATTGTTCTAATTCCAGTTCTAGTAATTTGTCTCCTAAATAGCTTTCACTGTATGACAAGCAAGACTATGGGCCATCATTAAGTGTGTCCAGCGAGACAGGAAAGGACTATTTTATATCCTGGAGTAGATAAGAACTAACATTTTGGGAAGGAAACACCATCCTGCACAAGGCAGGCTGGAGACATGACTGCCTGTATTTCTGGCAGTATATTATCCTGGTAGTGCTCTCTGTACTCGCAAGAAAGTTTTAAAAATTTGATTTTAAATTAAGCCCAACAAACTAACCATCTTTAGAGATTTCTGCTCAGTCTTAGAGATGATAAGAAAATGAACTGCATTCTCGACTTAGTTTTAATTACTACTTTTAAACAAATAAGTTTTGCTTATTTTTATAGCAGACCATACTGCTAATTTTATATTAAGGAGGACACCATTGGCTGAAAGGCTACATAAACATGAGCCATTTGCAGAAGTAGAGCCTTAATCTAACGACTTGGACTCAAATCTAATTCTGGAATACACAAGAATAGCTTCTTTTGGAAGGGTAATTTATGTAGGAGAGCTGAGCTGATTTTTGCAATGCATGCACCTCCAAGGGTGGTATATTGCCAAACTGCAGGGAAAATAAACCAGCATCAGCAACTCGGCATCTGAACTCACTTATGCTATACTACAGGCCCCTATAAACCTCTTGGCCAAGTAATTAAGATTCAAAATTACCATTTTGTTTATCACCAATTCCCACTTAAAAATTAGATGATAACTGGAGGTTTGTATGGATAAACTAACAGCACTATCAAGCAACAGATTTTCAGTGATATGGATGGGTCAAGTCTTCTCTCAGGACAGATGCCAGTATTTGTTCTTCTACAACGCTCAGTGCTTCCTAAATAATGCATCATCCAGACAGAAACGCAGGAGCTCAGAAATATTTAAATGTGAACTATTATTACACATCTCCCCACCTATCCCCTTATGGTACTGAAGGGCAACTAGGCTTTTCTCTCCACTACCTCTTACACCTGCCTTCAAGTAAAGCCCTTCCAAAACAATACTCCACACAAAAAGAAGAGAACAGGGTCTCCTGAGATTTTTAGGCAAACAAACATTACACAAAAATGTTTAACTGAACTTATCCACACAATTCATGGTACTCTAGAGTCCCCATGATAGCACATGCTATCAGACCAAGTGAAAGAAAACGTTAAATGCTCATCTGAAAAAAATGAAGCGCCTCTTAATATAGAATGAGACTTTTAAAAACACTGTGTTTTTAGCACCTCAAAACTTATTTCAAAAACTGTACATAATGTTATTAAGAGCAGCAAAATAAATTGCATCACTGTAACAGCTGTGCCAGAGGCTTACCTGTTAATTTGTGCTTCAACCGTTCGATTTCTTCATTTAATTTTTTTATCTCTTTATCACGGCTTGCATTTACTGTTACACACACTGGACCTTGGAGGTTCTGCATTGTCTGTGTGGATTCTTAAAATCAGAAAACAAAGGAAAAGGTTTTCAATACCCTCCAATTCCTCCTAATGAGCTGAACTAAGACTCAAGTATAAACTACCAACCTTGCAGCTTTTTGTTCAAATCCTGCTTTTCTTGCTCCAATTTCCGTATTTTCTTTTCATAGCCTTCTATTTGTGAGGTGTTCTTTAAGTCACGCTGTACATCCATATCTTTGGTTACAGTGTCAGACTGCATTGCACTCTTTAAAGTGCCTCTATCAGATAAAGAGCTGAAAACAAATACATAATCAGAACACTTCAATGAATACTCACAGCAGTCTATAGCAGTGACATGCTGAGATTCCACCAAATATGCACCTTAAATTTACAAGAACAATTAGTGCAGTAATTGCTGCCGTTGAGACAACTGTCGGGGTAAAGTTGCTGAGGAATAATTGTGTATGCTGTTGTAGGGTTAAGATACCTGCATTCAGAACTTTAATGATGCAGATGTATATTCACTTTACAAATTGCCTAAATGATTGAAGATGCTAAGTCTCCTATGCCAAAGGCCACTACTACCTTACAGCAAGGTAAGTGTCCAGCACAGAGAGCTGAGAAACAAACCCAGAAGTTTAAAGTATGACAAAGATGGATTTAAGTCAAGACACACGATCTGAGAAGGATGAGATGTGCATATTGGGTTCTTTCTGAAATATCACTGCATTGGGTAACAAACCCCAACAAAGGGAATAACAGAATAACAAACAGGGCGGAATAACCTTAAGTTCAGAGACAAGTATATGTTTGAGGGATCTTTGAAGTCAGCTGGAGGCCATTTCAAAGATGCTCATAACCATATATGTTAACTTTGTACCCATCTGCAAGTGGCGCATCTAGTTCCTTAACTTTCATTCATTTCAAACAGATAAAATATGAAATAGAAAAGCATCTAATCTTGTCAGACGTGATCAAAATATGTTCAGACACTTAAAAAAAAACCAAAACAAAACAAAACAAAAACCACACCACAACATCCCCCCGCCAAAAAACCTACACAAAAAACCCCCACACAACCCAAAACAACACAAATATAAAGGTTTATCCACAGACACACCTATGGATATCAACCTTTCTACATGTTTATACAAACAAAAGTTTCCTAGAATTAGCTGGATTTGTGAATCAAGTTTAATGATCAACATATCCTTTGCTTACCTATCAGTTGTGTATGTAAACCCAACGAATGGTAAATGCAAGCCAGAAAAGCCTGTATGAGAAGTTGGTGGTACCACTTCCTGCATGAAAACAAGATGCATGAAAACCCAAAGGAGAACAAACCCATCCAGGGCTAAAGGCGTTTGATTTAGCCTTAGCAGTTAGCGAACAGAAATACTTTTCTTGGTGCATACCAACTCACAATTGGCAGTTATGCTTCCCTGTATAGCCTTCCATTGGCCCTGGACAAACTTTGTTTCAGATTAGGTCACTTAATATAACAACCTGATTTTAGGAGTCTCTTGAAAGGGCAGCGTTTCACCGTTCAAAGCACAATGGGACCAGTACAAGAAAACCCAAAATTTCAAGTTCCTAATTAAGAGTGATCTGGCACCAAAATGCATGCTGTTAAGTTACACTGTGTTAGTTACTGTTAGATACATAATCAAAAAACATGCCAAAAATTCTTTGTTTCTTGGAATATAAACTGAATAAGAAATCACCACAAAAGCCCTCTGCTCCTTCTGACCTGAGTTTGTAAACTACTGCACAACAAAAATCGAGCAAGGGAACACCAATGTCCCCACTCAAAAAAACCCAAACAAATTCCTCGTTCTTAAGTGAGTGAAGAAGTAGCAGTGTGAGCTCTCTCACTTGAACAGCTATGATTATAAACTGTATAGAGAATATATGTTTATTTCTGAAGAGGTTGGGTTTTTTTTCCCACCTTCGAAAAGGCATAAATACAAATACTAGTTCTTTTAAAGGCCATGCAAAAGGGCAACTAAAGGCACTTCTTTCCCATCTAAATATGTTTTAACTTTGACCATGCAATATTAGTCCATTCTGGCAAGTGCTACTATTTAGAAAAGTAGCTCACAGTTTCTGATAACCCAAAATGCCAGAGGGATTAAAAACTTGAATTTTTCACATTTGAAATTACTTTTAATCTCTTAAATTACTTATTTTCACATAAACTCTCACTACTACCTTATAGTGTAGCAAGGTTGCATACTTGCATTAATAATATTTAAAAACAAAGACTCACTGGATTTCTTAATACATCATCATCTACATCAAAGTTTGAGGTGTCAGAAGGACTGCTAACATCTGGAATGTAAGGTGCTTCTAGGTTTCGGATGTTATCCCAATTGAGTCCTTCAAAAAATGCATGAGACTTAAAATCCTCTATTCCATTCTGTCCCAGTCTACGCTCCCTACTGCAGATAAGTCGCTGAATAAGATCTTTTGCTTCTTCAGATACATCTGTAACATGGGATGGAAATTGAAATCGTTCCTAGAAAACAAAACAGAGGAACTTTTAGAGAAGGAATCCATTCCATAACTTTCAACAGTATTTAAGAAAAAACCCATGCTAAATTAGACCAATAAAACTGCAAATAGCTAGTCAAATATTGGTTTAGTTCCAGCAAACGGTGGGAAAGCACAATGCAGTACATTCAGGGGCAGACTTTTTGTCTTAAAATGGATTTTGAGGACAAGCAATCATTTCTTAATCTCTTTAATACAGGTCTGTTTGAAACTAATGGTAATTAGTCAAAGAGCCACTGACTTCCTGAAGATGTACTCCTTGAAGTTTTATTGATTTCATCTTTTACAAACCTATGATGGCAGTGAATTTTTTTTAAAAAATTGCTACCAAAATGTAATCTACATTTAGCAGACTTACATTATCATGAACAAACAGAAGATCTAAAAATTGTACATCTGAAATTACTTTAAATAAAAATCAGGAAAACATTTTCTGTATTTTAGCTTGCTGCTACCACTATATAGTCAAGAAATGTTTTGTTTTTGGGTTTTTGTTTTGTTTTTCCCTAGTCGAGGACAATAGCATACATCTATCTTACTATAATACAACTTTTCAAGTTTAAAATGAGATCATTAGGGACCAGACTAGCACTATTGAAATTAAACTTTAAAACTTCCCTTGAAAAACATACAATCATATTGAGTGTGTGTCCAAATGGGATCAAAACATTAAGTCTGTAGGACAACAGCTTCAAATATCCTCCCAAGTAGTTTCCAAGCCAGGTAGTCAGAGTTTGCACTGGTTACATTTATAACCAGTTAGTTCAATAAAGAAGTTAAAGTGAGAGAGATTAACATTCATCACAAGAAGGGTGTTGGCTCCAGCAAGAATTTCATGTCTCATCCATCACTGCATAACTGTGAGAGCACAGCACTGTAAACACCAGTAAACTGCACATCCTGGGGAGAAGAGAATGCAACAATGCATCCTACACAACAGATTCTGGCTACCTAGGATGAGTATGCACATAAACACATCTCTTGAAAGGACACCATGATCTGGTTTATTCTTATCCTCTAATGTTCAAAAGGCACCCAGAAGTTCTCTACCACTTTGACCCTGGACAAACTCTCTGACCTCATGTTTTTCATATAGTTCAAGTTCATAATTTTTACCACTTCCACTCTGAGCAATTCTCTTGTGACCTCAAGCTCTTTATGCAGCTCATGTCTTCACTGGTTGACTTGCCAGTTCCCCTTCTTGCACTGTTATCAGTGCTGTGTAAATAACACATCACATCATTTCACCTGCACAGTCCAGAGGAAACTTTCAATGGGCCTAACACGAGACTTGGTTTGAATTTTGATTTTGTGATGACTGCTCAGATTTTCCAAGAAGAACATCATCACTTAGAGAAAAATTCCAATTTGACAAAAAAAAAAAAAAAAAAAACCCAATTTTTGCAGTTTAGAGGAGCAAACATTCATAAAACCTGAACCAACAAATTTACTCAATACAGTTTGAAAACATGGTGAAAAAGCACAGAACTAGCATCACTTCAGTATCTTTAAGTGGTAACAGTTTCTCATAACAGTTTCTCTGTAAACATGATAAATTCAGTGAATACACAGAGGGTAAATATAGTTCTTACTTCATGATTCATAATCTTCCCATAGGTTTCCACTAATGACTCCGCATAGAAGGGTGTTTCCCCATACAGCATTTCATACATGCAGACACCCAGTGACCACCAGTCACATTCGGGCCCGTACTTCCCCATTCCATCTTCCATTGCTTGCAGGATCTCTGGGGAGATGTAATCAGGCGTACCCACTGCTACTGATGACTGCACCTTAACAATAAAAGTAATTCTCGTAAGTTTTCTGATTCTCTCGGCGACGTTCTCCCACAGTAGGTTAATCAAGCAGGATCTGCCATTCATAAACCCATATGCTGACTGGGCCTGATCACCTGGTTGCCCTGTGCACAGCACATGACAGAACTCAAGATGATCTCTTCCATAACTTTCTCTGACACCGAGCACAGACTGACAGGCCCATTTTTCTATCCTTTTTTAATGAAAGGTCTTTGGACAGTTTACAAAAATCTCATGAGAACTCAAATGGCCAGTAGGAGAAAAAGTGAAAGACAGAAAAACATAGCAAAGGATAACTTCAAAAGGCAGCAGCAAATAGATGTCAAAAAATGGTCTTATAAGTATGTTGAGTTATACTCTTCCCCTCAATTTTTAGCATGTCATTAAGCTTGCATTCCACCACCTCCCCGATGCAGACTGACAATGTGCAATAGCTTTAAGACCAGCATCTCACTTAAAACATCCCACTACCAGCGACCCAGTTCAATTTTGCTTCATACGTACTGTGCCATCTTCACTCATTTTCAGACAGGACCCAAAGTCTGCCAGTCGTATGTGACCATTCATGTCCAAAAGAACATTATCTGGCTTTATGTCCCTGTTATAATAGAAAGAAGTGAAAAGATTTAAATATATAGTGTCAGTTCTGCTTGCAAATATCAATATTCCATCAAAATAACAAAGAATTTTATGCTGAATACCCACTGATGCAAACTCTTTTTACTGCACTACTTACGATCCTCTCCTCCTGACCAACTTAAAATTTCACCTGCAGTATTGAAGCCTTAGATTATACCAGTTTTTCAAACTCATCAAAGTTGTACTCGGAATGGTCAAATAACAAAGCAGAACAATTAGGGCAAGTCATAACGACTCTAACAGACAGGAAGTTTACTTCATCAACTTAATTTCAAGGGTTTATGTATTACAGTGTCTTATTTAGAGGCAAGACAGATAAAAGGCAATCTTTTAATCTCATGTTTTTTTGCCAAGACTTGTAACTAACTTCAAATTTCTTATCTAGGAAGATTTTCATTTATCGCTTCCCTAAATTTTGTCTTGCATTTCTGTTTGCCAGTATTTTTCATTTTCTATTCAAGACTTTCTATACACTACTGCACAGCACACTTGCTTCTACAGATACCCAAAGACCATATGTCCTGTGGACAAAGAGCAGTTACTTTGTAAGCCACTGAATTACCCCAGCTCTAGGGTGATGGCAAAGTAATTACAAGAGGAAACGGAAACATTAGGAAGTTTCCAGCATCAAACCATTTCTTTCTTATTATATATCATATACATGTCTATATAGCAGGGTATAAAATGATATACAGCATGCTAAGGCTACTAAATGACATGGAACTAAGATTCCCATTTTACTCTAGCTCTTAATTTTTTTTTTTTGATACCAGGAAGCTTACCAAACAGCATGTTAATTGAATTTAGTCTAGCAATTAACCACATTTTGTTGCACCACATTCTACTCAACATCCCTAGACCTGCTGGCCACACTGTTCCTGATACAAGCCCAGATGCCATTGGCCTTCTGTGCCACCTGGGCACACTGCTGGCTCATCTTCAGCTGGTTATCAATCAGTACTCCCCAGTCCCTCTCTGCCAGGCCGCTCTCCAGCCACTCATCCCCCAGTCTGTAGCGCTGCAGGGGGTTACTGTGGCCAAAATGTAGGACCCTGCACTTAGCCTTGTTGAACCTCATATTATTGACCTCAGCCCAATGACTCAGCTCGACCAGGTCTCTCTGCAGCTTCTCCTGACCCTCCAGTAGATCAACACTGCCCCCCAGCTTGGTGTTATCTGCAAATTTACTGAGAGTAGACTCGATCCTCTCATCCAGGTCATCAATAAAGATGCTGAACAGAACTGAGCCCAATACTGATCCCTGGGGGACACCACTAGTCACCAGACACCAGCTGGATGCAGCACCATTCACAACCACTCCCTGTGCCTGGTCCCTCTCACTATGCATTCCCAATAAAATCATTAGTAATTTTCTATTAGCCAAGTTATTCCATACAGTTCAGTCCCAGATATTGACAACATTCCTGTATAGTCCCATAACCACAAGTCAAGCTCAGTAGGTGCAGAGGACTATTAAAGCTTATATAAAACTATACCCCAATTTTTTGGTGTTTGGGTTTTTTTAAAGAACGCTGCTCACAGTGCCATTTGAAGCATGAGTTAATCTCACCCAACACATCTCTGCTTTTCTGCTTTGCAGGCAGATCTTGCTTGCCTAAGGGAACGTTGTTTCTTTTCAGAAAAGCTTAATGCTTCACCTCTGAGCTCTGTTTCCTATCTACAGCTAACAGGTCATATAAGCCTTTAAAGGGCCCTTGAAATCCTCTCAGAGCAATCTTGCTTTCTCCTGATCCATGCCAGCTCCCAAGCAGTAATTTCTTGGGCATTCCTACACCTCCTATACCAAGTGCATATTTTGTCCTCAGAGCCATTTATTCCTATTGCCACCACACTCATTCAGCCCCATGCAGTGTGGTAGATGGTCAGTTAGCAAGGCCACCTGCTTCAGAAACCTGTGCAATGGTGCCTTTGGTCAACTCCTCTGAGTCCAGAACATTTTCAAACTCCCACATATTGTCCACATTTACTCTCAAGAGCATTACAGAGTTTATTCATCTTAATTTCCAAAACAGTGATCAAAGTCCAAACAGAGGAGTTCAAAGTATTATAGTTTGAGAACTCCCTCTATCTTTCAAACACTGATTGTAGATAATCACCTCATTTTTGCCTAATGTTTTTCACCCATTAATTTCATAAAAGAGACCGTAAACCTGTCCTTATCTCACAGACTAAGAAATAAGGGCATAAATAGGCCAAGGTGTACCTGCCAAGTCAGATACAATGCTAGTGTGAAGTCCATTTCTCCTGAACTGGGACTTGCAGTGACCTGTCATGAACTTGCTCCTTTGGCCATAAGCAGTTTCCAGTTCACTGAAAAACACTACTCACACTCCGTATTTTCTAACTTCTCCTCTCACTGAAATCAAGCTATGAAGACAGCATATAAAGAGACCACAAAGGTTTCCAGAACTAGTGCAATTTTGCTGTCTAACCGACACGCTATACATAGCTGTTAAATCTGAAAAGCAAGCAAAGGATAGAAATTCTCACTTGATCAAGAGTCTTGCAATGATGAAACAAAGTATTTATCATGTGCCTCCCTTGCACTATTCACAGCTCTTCCAAAACAGCCACTCCAAGGAGAAGCCAAAGAAGAATACAAAGTGTACTCTACCTTCCTGACCCATTTCCTCTAACAGAGAAAGAAGATTATCTAATCTTAACTAATACAGAACACAACCCAAGTTAACATGATGGTAGGCACTGATCCAGAATATATACCCTGTGTGCAGAAACAATCAGACTGGCACATGCTTGCTCATTAGAAAAATGTTTCAGGATGACCCTCAGGTATGCACTGGACGTTACCATGGGTTTACAGTGGATAAATTTTGCAGAGAATTCAAACTCCTAGGTTGGTTTGGACAAAGGCAGATAAATATTCATGATGTGAATTGAGACTAAGTCAAGAAACTTGATTAAAAACAGAAGTAAAAGGTTAGTCAGATAAATGTCACTGCTTCTAGTATCAATCCATCAGAACTTGGTATTTAAAATGTAATGGCTTATACAGCTGTTATACAACATATGTTAAGCAACTAGCCACTGTAGTTTGCCTGTGGCTACTCTGCCCATTTGTATACATAGCAATAACTTTAGGAATAGCTTCATGTCACCGTACATGTATTTTTTGCCAAGTAGGGTGGCATTTTACCTGTGCACATAATGCAGCTCATGTATGGAATGTATAGCAAGCACCATTTCACCAATGTAGAACCTAGCCATATCTTCAGGAAGCTTGTCTTCAAACTTACTGAGAAGTGTCAGTAAGTCACCACCAACGTAGTAGTCCATCACTAGATACTGAAAAGGGAGAAATAAAGCAGTCAAATACTGAGACACAGCTGGTAAAAAAAAAAGTTCATGAGTTAACCCCTGAAAAAAACCCTTTCACTAATTTTTTTTCCTGTGACTTGGAAAAGTAGTCAAAATTGGTATTATTTTGCATTATTTTTTGCTTATTTACTGTAAAAAGATACTGTATTCCTTTAGCAATCACAGTAAGGATCACATATCAGCTCTTAGCTCTTACCATTGAAAAAACCCAAAACAAAACAAAACAAACACCCCAAGGAAACAAGCCACCAAGATAGAGCTGCAATAAATAAGTAAATCAGCACAAGTTGATTTCTGTCTTAACTACAGGGTGACACAAAGAAAATGATCTAATATAATCAAAACTAATATAGGTTATCCATCCTTAAACTGAGAATTTCCAGATGATGTAGAAAGAAAAAACTATAATTAAAAACAATACTTGATGCAGCTTAGTCTAAAATATACATTTCATTACTACTTTTAGTTTTGGTACCATTTCAATACTACTAGTGGTTCCAAAAGTGGGACTTACTACATAAATATCTTCAAATACTCATCTTGGCACATGCCACATCATGGATGCATAACATAGCTGGCAGGAGCTTGATGACACTATACATTAGGGATGCCCATGACAAGCCAGAAGCACTGTCAAGCCAGAGGCACTACAATGGGAAATTTAAAAATCAAACATTAATGTTCTTTTGAATATATTTCAATGAAAAAGTAAACAGCCTCCTAGGCCAATCAGCCATTATCCTATCCATGGAAAGGACCAATACAGATAGGGTAATGTGAAAGAAAGGGACTCAGACTTGCTATTTGTTTCTCATATCACAAAACGAAGATAACATTTTACTTATTTCCTAGCAATATCGACCTAGCAATAACCACCATGAGATGGTTTGATATGTGGTTTTAGGAATAACTTTGCTTATTTTGGAATTAACTTTCCAAAACAGTCATCTCATTTTTCTCCTCACAGTTAAGCAACCTACCGTCCCTGCCACAGATTCATCTTCCACAAGGGAAGCAAATTAAAGACGACAGGAATCCAAAGGAAGGTAAAGTGCAACACTAACCATTTCCTCACTAGCTTTCAGCTTAAAATAGTGACTCTGAAAGGCATAGGTTTAGATATTTTTCTCCATCTTATTCATATTATAGCTCCATTTCATCACTTATGTCGAAATAAATCACTCCATATTGCACAAATCATCAAGGAATTTTAAATGTGTTGGTACACTGTACACATGCAACAATTATGTTTGAAAATAAAAGGCTACAGACAGAAAGCAACACTCTTTTGAAAGACATGTTAAAGTATTTTCCCCTCACACTCAAGGCTAAGGGAGCTTACAGAGCCTTTTGTAGAAGCTGAAATATCCTGCCTGTCAACAAGACAAGGTAATACACTTTCCTCAGCTTCCACAGTGTTCATAACTCAGCAAGAACTCAGCTGACCCATGAAATGAGGCACTTGGATCACAGGAAGATGGTGAGACATTTTCTCTAAGAAAGTCAAATGTTATTCATCTTCCAATTCACAACGGTCTTCTTGCCAGAAGACACTTCTCCCTTCACACAGGGTTAAAATCAAAGTTGATGCTGAAATCTAGAGGTATCGCACTTCTTCCAGGGAAGTGACTACATCAAATGGGGGGGAGTGGTTGGAAATCAAAAGGGAAAAAAAAAACCCAACATCAAAATACTCTTGTGAATACTCAGAAGCCTTTAAGAGGCTGACAGTAGACAAAAATACATATGCCTTTCTTCATGAATGAGACTAGGAAAGAATATGTTTCTGGTAAATCACATAAAAATGAACATATTTCAATCCAGAAGAGATTAGAACTCCAAGTCCCATATATGTTTCTAATACTCATGGACTATGTTTCACCTACACCGTATCTGCTTCAGTAGAATCACCGAAGGCTTACTTAACCCATCTTGGCTCAAACTGTCTCTATGAAAACTTCCTAAAAACAAGAAAAGGGCCATGCTGGCATTTCTGTGTAACATCATTTAAGAGCTGGCTGTTTAGAAAACACTACCTACCACATAGTGTGTTTGCATCTAAGATATTGTAAAACTACAGGAGCATAACCAGAAAATGAACTCCAAAACAAACATTCTGTAGATTTTTTTTTTTCTTGCTTGCATTTAAGTTCTGCACCATCACATGCTCTAATACTAAACAGAGGGAATAAAACCCCAGTTACTACTAGACTCTCCAAGGGCAGCTAGTACTTTTCTGCCTTAACATCTTACCTTCTCTTTGTCTTTCTCTGAATATTTTATCATGCAGCCCAAGGTTTGGGAAAACACCAAGGTTCTTCCTCTGATTTAGGGTTATCTTATGTGGTTTTGCATTTATGAATCACTAGCTATAATGAAAAACATCCCTGTGAGCAGATACAAGAACTTAAGAGCTTTCTCTTTCAGAGGATCCATGTCCACTCCAGGTTGGAGAACGAAGCTCTGTTATCTGTTCATGTTTTGTTCTCAGCTTTGCATTTCACCCCACAAGGATCAAAGATGAACAGCACAGCTAAAAAGTAAGCCTAATCTGCCCACCCAGATACTGTAACATGGCAGCACTCTGCCAAGATGTGGAAAAACATGGCTATGTACTTCAAGCTGAGCAGAGATCATTTAGCTCCTGGACAAGTGAACCACTAAGATGGCATGGAAGAGAATATTCTGTCCAGGTTTTTGCGTGAAAGTATCCTCCTGAATGTATTTCACCTTTTCTTCACCTTTCATTTACAACAGAGTGACTGAGATGCAGATATACTCCATCTGTGAGCACCAGACATTTACATGAGATGGATGGTGAGTAACAGACCAAACTGGAAGGCAGCATTTCAGCACATGCAGAACCAGACCTCAGGCAAGCTAGGAATCTGCTGACTTTGGCTGCCAGGCAAAATTGTTACTTTCTTAGATGCTAGATCTTAAATTAGATGTCTAAATTCTGCTGTCAAGTGAAACTTCAACATCTAAATGTCTTTGGGAACTTTGGGAAAAGAAATGTATATTATACTGCTATAGACTGCTCGGAACACCTTTGAATAAAATGGTATTAGCAACACTAGATCCCTCTCTATACTGGCATTATAACTGCTTGTTATCTTGTACAGCTAACAGATTTTTCTTGGGTAGCTCTACTCTTACAAGCTAGATGGAAATACATTATAGGATGTCTCTAGTTTATTTTTATGCAAGTCTGAAGGCTGTTTGGTTCTGAGGGAATTTGAAATTAAGAGCTATCTTCATGAGGCAGTGCCAGAGATAACTAAACTTTCAACAAAGGTTGAAAAATCTGGATCTCTCACAAAGTATTCAGTGGAAACAGCCTGTAAATGAGGGTCTAAGACCCAACTACTTATTTGCTTAGGATGTGCCTGTTATTCTGATGATAGTTTGTTTTGTTTCAGCACCTGGGAAAATGTTTTATTTTCTAATCTTTCATATGCTTAGCTCCTGAACTTATTGGCAGCCTTTTAACAATACATTTTTTTCTTACTTATAACTTAATACTCTAGTGCCACTATCTAAGTAGTGCTAAGTAGGTGAAAACTTTTATATTCCAGTTATGTCACGTTACAGAAATAGGAGGTTTGCAAATCCAGCCTCAAGTAGCCCCACAGGAGCTGTATGGTTCAGTATACAGTGGTATTGTGGGGCTTTACTGACCTTGCTCCTGACCAGTACTCTCCCTCCTGACCTCTGTGACTAATCTAAACATAGCTTATACATTACAGTTCTAGCAATGTAATTTGAAAATGTAACAGGAGTAATTACTTTCTTTATGAATGGTTGCTAAAGTCTCTCCAACTACTGAGATGTCCACTCTGCTGATTTAAAAGACCTATTTCATTTAAATATTTTTAAGAAATAGGCTATTCTTTTCCTGAGGCTTTTAAAATATCAGTTTAATCTGCTTTATTAAATAAAGCTCAAGTTACTTTTACCATTTTTAAACATAATCTTGCTTCAAAAGACATTCTAAAAGTTTAAAATAAAATAAAAAAATGTCTTGTTTCCACAGCGTTAACACCTCTCACATTATTTCACTGCAATGTCATCCAAAACAATAAAATTAAGCATGGTCAAGGGTAGATAAATTAATTTAAGATGCTTAACTAAACCTCTATATACTATAGTACTACACGACTTTCTCCTTCTCTTGAAGGTACAGTTAGTCCCTTTGAAGTTTTTCTTCAAGGAAAAAACCAAGAATGTTGAACACTGCCATGAGGTGGACTGATTTATTACACTAATATCCTTAAATATAACAAAAATATAGTTCCTTCATAACCTAATGCTTTCATTTGCTGATGAATCAAACATACCAAATAGTTCTCATCTTGAAAGGCATAGTGCAATGTAGTAATCCACTGACAATCTCCATTCACCAAGACATTTCTCTCTTCTCGGAAGCAAGCTGTCTAAAGGAAGAGAGAGGAAAAAGCCATTGTCAACATCAACAAGTAGTTTTCACAGGATGAATATATATGCATGTTTTATGGGATTATTTAAAATTACTGAACAGAAGTCTCTATTCATTGGAATTCAGTCTGCACAAGTGATCAGCCAGGGAATCTCTGCAGGCTTGCAGTCAGGCATTCATTCATTCCAATCCTGACTGTGACTTAAAAAAAAAATAAATAAAGCAGCAAAAAAAACCCAACAAACAACACACTCCGGCTCCCTCCCCCCTGCCAAAAGCGCACAAACCAGTTTGAGTCAACACTGAATCTTTGTTCCATAATGTATTTTTAAAAGCCAGAAAGTGATAGCTTGTCACTGCAATCTGTAGGAGAAAAATAATAGCTCTAGGAAAGTAAGTCTGGTTCTCCTGAAAAAGACCTTTGTGAAAATAAGAGTTTCACGTATGCTTTTCTTACATTTCCAGTTCCAGACACTGCCAATACACTATAAGAAATAAGCAGATTTTACTATTGCTGTCTTTTCTTTGTCCAGTAGAATACATTTTCATTTTCAATAATCTTTACTTCAAACAGCACACTGTGACACTTCAGAGAAGCATGCTCTGTGAAACAGGTTCTCTCGAAATCTTTAGACAAAACCACCTTTCACAAACTTCAAGTGAGTTAGTATAGAAATGTATTAACGTTTTTATTGGATCAGACCCATCAAGATGCAGACTTTGGGGCTCCTTCACTACTCTTAATTCAGAGTCATTATTAGGATATTTGGTAGCTGCAGATTCAAATGTTTGGATTCCAGATAACAAACATTTTGGGTTTTTTGGTCATTGCCACTTTTCCAGGTGTCTTAAAAAGCGTGCTACAGAAATAACACGCCTGGGAAGCCCAAGCCTTATCATATAGTGATTGCATCTTATAAAAGTCCTTCGATCATTTTTCCCCCTGGGGAAGCAAAAGTCAATATACATTTGTATTCAAGATGACCATACTGTGGCTGTGTTGTGAAGTTAGTAATTATTGGTGCAAAGAGATGTAAATTATAATTAAATGTTAACTGAGAGTGGTTTAACGGTTTACAAATGCAAGGCCAAAGTATCACTCTACAAAAAGTTTGGCAGCAACAGCAGGTCCAAGTAATCCTATTCCCTGCCTGCAGCACCAGTGCACAACACTTCTCAGTTGTTCTGGCACCATGGTGTGAGGAGGTTGCCAACACAGAAAACTAGTTTGTTTATTTTTGAAGACATCAGTTCCTTGATCCGGTTCACTGTGCAACCTCAAATAGCAAGGGAATGCTACGAACACTTCAAAACCAGTTAATGCTGCTGGACACTTTGCATGATGAATTCAAAGTACAAAACTCTCCTTCTCTGCTTACACTAGCTTAAAAGGCCTTGAGACGTGCCTTGAAAAAGCATGTCTACCTGATCAGCCAGCCAGGGCTTGTTTGGAACTGTCAACACTCATACACCAGTGACGATGTATTTTGCTGTCAGAACAAACAATACAAAAGGCCCACCGTATCAACACAAATGGCATGCCTGTTTATGCATGCTGCAACCCCTTGATGGATGTCAGTTGATCGTCACTAATCTTCCCTGTATTTCAGTGGCTCCTGGCCATGCTATTTTTTTTCTTGCAGCTAGTACGCAAATAATCAGTATTTAGATAACTTTTTGCTTTGTTTAATAAATCATACAAAGCAAACATAAACCAAAATTAACAATGTGCTTCTCAGACCACTCCTAGATAATAAACCACCTGGAGTCTGCTTTTCAGTGGAACTGCCCACTGAAAAGGCTGTTGTATTCCTACAGGCTTCATTTTAAAAACAAACAACTTTTGCCACATTGGGAACATTTAAACACCCAAATGTTTTATGAACATCATTGATATGCAGGTTATAAAAACTTGCTTATCCAGAAGAGCCAAATCAAGCGAGCAAACCGAACAGGAATAGACAAAGGGCACAGTGGAGAGGACAGGTCAATTTTTCATTGTCCTTTGCAGAGGAGGAAAAGCAGCAGGAAGAGAATTTAGCTGGACTGCTACTTGTCCTAAGTGTGTAGTGGGAAAAGCACTGCTCATTATATATCTTTCCTGGTAGATAACCCTCATCCACATCTTGCCTGCCTGAGAGGGTAAGAGGAGTTAGTCTCATAATTTGAAGGCAATTTATAGACAGCTGTCTTCTCAGGACATCTCTACATGTAAAAGGTAGGCCATTTAATTGTCACTTTAGAAATGACCAAGGTAACCCAGCATAGTTGTATTTCCATTAGTTTGGGAGTCCCCTAACAAGCATTTGGTTTTAAAACAATTCTATACTAAGCAATGAATTAACCCAACTGAGGTCTGTGTAGAAAGGGCACCAGACTGCTCTCATGCAGTGGAAGGCTTAATGCATAACCACTGCTGCAGCACAGCCACGAGCGGAACTCTCCCACAGCTCAGAGAGCAGCCGAGTGGCAGTGGCTGCTCCTGCTTGTAAAGACACACATGGCCCGGCGGACAGAGTGTGACTAAAGCAGGCAAAGGCCGTGGAGAAGAGGGGCTTAACAAGAGGGAGGAAATTTATTCACAGGAAAAGAGCTGGCACTGACTCACTGAAAGGAAGGGAGGAACTAGGAAGGGGAGGCTCGGGGGGAGGGTGGTGTCAGGAAGGGGACAGAAGAATGGGCCAGGGAAGGGCCAGAAGGCTCAGTCTTCAGTAAGCAGCCAGCCTTTGCCCCTTAATCGAAGTGCTGCAAGTACTGATGCACCACGTGTATTTTCTCCTCAAATCTATTGCTCGTTTACCTGCTGAGTTTGTAATATTACATTTACCACAAGGTTTTCCTCTACCGGGCAAGAGTAGGTACTCTAGGAATACGCCGCTTCCCATGGCATATTCTTGGCAGAGGTCCTCCCTTATTCTGTGAAGTACCCCTTCACATTTACATAATTAGTTGTGACAGTGTACATCTCCTTTCACAAAAAATACCCTCCTTAAACAGATTTACCATCTTAACATGTTTTGTTTTACAATCTGAAACTGCGATTCCAAAATATTTAGTTATAGTTTCACCAGTTATACAAATCCTGTTACAAACTGCAGGATGCAAAGCTCCTTAACACAGGCTGACTGAATGCAAGAGGAAAAAAGACCTTTTCATAATGTTTTTGTGTACAGCTGTGAATTTCATAGTAGCACCAATCTCAGCTTTCATGTAGTCTTTAACTTGCCTTTATTGTAAACAAAAATCTGGCCAATAAATTCAGGGTAAGAACTAGGGCAGACTGTCTGGTAAACGAATACGCAGTAATGCTGAGAACAGATGCCTGGAAGGGACTGTCAGACCTGATTGCATTAAAATAGCTTAAGAAAAAAAAAAAAAAGGAGGAAAAAGAATGAAGCTCCTCTTTTCATGAAATAGTTCTTCCTTATCTGGAACAGCTTCAATATAATTTTCCTAATATCATTTAAAAAATTTTCTGCATTACAGAACCATATTACTTACCTCTGCCCTTTTAAGCATTTCCCATTTATTTAGAATTTTCATTGCATAAATGCGCTCTGTACACTTCATTTTAACAACTGCAACCTGAAATAAGAAGATATCTTCATTTAGCAAAAACATGGTGAGAGAAATATTTTTTTCAAACAGTTTACAGTTCACAGATTATTAAAGTAAGCTACTAAGGAATCATCAGTGATCAACTCACACGTTGATAAACTACAGCTGGAGTCTTTGCTCCTTCTATATTCCTCCTACACTACTTCTACGTGCTTGATGCACAGCACACCATGTGTGGTCAAGTGCTTATGATCAAGTACACTGGGGATGATACAGGAGGAGCATGAATCTTTTCATATGAAGATGTGTAGTAAAGCTGCATTGTTTGCCAAGAACAAGCGATGCTTGTATGCCATGCCTTCAGCCAACCAGGCAACATCTAAAAGGGCAGCCCGAGAAAACAAGAAAGGCTGCTGTCAGTAGAAATACACTACATTTGACTAATTTGTTTTCACATTTCAGGTTTCAGAAACTTGAAAGATACTTGCAAACTCACATGTTTTTGTGTACTGTATGGAGATATTTAAAAAAAAAAAGCCAAACCAGTATGAATTTACTTCATTCAACACTTTGCTTGAAGCATTTTACTACACATCCTGTGCATTAAAATTGGTTAGGCTGGTCTATTATGAACAGTAGCTGTGCACATAGCTGTACCATGGAAGGAAAAAGCAGAAGAATACAAAAACTTAAAGGTTTAGGAATGCAAAGACTTTATTTTAACCAAGGCTTGTATTCTCCAAGATTAAAACTAATTCTTCTTGTAGTAAAGCCATCATTTACACAAAATTCTTCCAGCTGGCAAAGGAAATGCAGACATCACAACTAAGGCAGAAACATTTTTACAGAACTATACATGGGCTGCTTGAGTATTTCTGCTGCTTCTCAGCTTGCCACTGTTTCAGAAGTAGAAAACCAACCAACTTCCACTGCTTCCAACAGAGTTTTGAATAGCAGTGGGAAAGTAACAGGAATCACATCAGCTTGTCCCTTCTGTTGCTTAAAAACTCTTAACTATAAGGGAATCAGCAATTAATGTAGCTCTAAGAAGACACTGACTAGAAAACAAGGATGGAACAGTGCACCAAGCAGAGGAACACTGTACAAAGGCAGGAGTCCTGAGGAGAAAAGCAGGAAATATGACACATCCCTGAGCCTTACCAGTAAAGAAGCTCCAGATGAGGGGCAGAGGGACTGCTCTGCCAGTAACACAAGAATAGGATATTCACATTTAGACAGATGCTTCATTCTGCAGATGCAGACCTAAACTTTCTGCCTGTCAGTGTATGAAGCTCCACTCATCAAGTCATATAAGGGATGAGCATGCCTAGGATACACCTGCACACACACTCATTTAACAGAAACCTATCTTAAGAAAAGGACTAGCAGGTACTCATCACAGCAAAGACGTGGCAATCTGACCCTGAATGCAGCTGGGAAAAGTCACAGTACTAAGAAGCAGCTTCTGTAAGCAACATAGAATCCACAGCTTCATCACATCACAGTGTCTTCCTGGACTACAAACACCCCCTGCAGACACTGCTCATGCTGTGGGAGAAGGATGACCAAAAGGAGAAAGTATCAGACACGTGAGGTTCTTTGGCACATAGGAAACTTTTCAATGTTGACCTACAACAATGGCCTAAACCGTTGAGCTTTGCTCCCAACCTCATCACAGCCTTGCAGCAAGAAGCCACTGTAACAACAGCTCTTCATACACTTAAGGAATCATTACCCTGATCCAGCTGAAGGCACGCTGGAAGTCAAACCGCACATTAACAGCTTTGAGAAACTGCAAGATGCTGACATTACCTGCTATACATTTTAAAATCTATTCCATACAGAACATGACGACTTGGGAAATATCCCCACCTCCTCTGAAAGGGCAGACCAAAGCTTAGTGAAATTACCTGCTGCAGATGAACAAAAGCTCTGGGGCAGAAGCAATTTGCAAGTGCAGCTCCACGAGCCCTGAAGTAGCAACATTCAAGTTTCATTACACCACAACGCTAGAACTGCTCAGCCATTTCAGTACAAACACAGTGCACAAATCAGAACTCAGTTATGCATCTACTGCACTTAAGGCCATTGCTGTCTGAAAGCATTGCAGAACGGTGGAAGTTAGAAGCGCACTCAACTGCTGAGAAGTAATGTGAGCCTGGCATCTGGAGGACATGCACTGCTGAGGAGCTGTGCAAACATTAGAACAAAGTAATAAATGAGAACAAGCTGGGAAAAATAAAAAAAGATAGGAAAAAGGAAGCCAAATCTGTAGAATCTATTTAGCAATCCCTCAGTTGCTGTCTATATTAGTACTATTTATTTCCAACACAAAGGACGGCTTAAAAAATATAAACTTTTTGGAGGAAAATAATTGTCTTCTGTGGAAGAAAAAGTAGAATTAATAAAGGGAAAGTTGACTCATTTTTCACATTAAGTGGTTACCGAGTTATGACACCAGTAAACACATTGTTGCTTTAGTTGTAAGGGCAGCAGTGGGACAGCTCCTTGTGCCAAAAGAAAAAGTCATGCAACCATACTGCAAAATCAGTGATTCCCCAAGAATTTTATCTCTGAGGAGAAACCTGAAAGGTGCAGAAGATGACTTATAGAAGTAACAGAATTTTGGCCTGGCTAGACCTGACTCCTCAACCCATCCTAAGCATTAGGTTTTGCTGGGGGTTTTGGGTTTTTTGTTTGTTTGGGTTTTTTAAGAAATCAAACAGAAATGCCAAACTCAAACCTCATTCATGTCTGAAGTGAAACAGGGAAGTACAAACTAAACTATGAATTGATAGACTCAGCACTATTATAAGCAAGAATATTGTTGCAATATTAAAAAAAAAAATCATACGCCCTTTGTTCCACAAAACACCCAAGCATTTCCTCGAGTTAGCTTTCTTTTATTTTCTTCATCAGGAGGCAGTATTTCTAAGTTTACATTTGCCATATAATGCTTTGGCTGCTTCCGAGATATTGTGGTAGAGTTGTTTTTTTCTTACTTTTGTATTAATTCCTCTTTCTCTGGCATACCTCAAAATCAATTACTGTAACCACACTGACCACTTTGAGAGATCAGAAACATCTATACTGCAATTGTGCTAGCCATGATGGATGTCAGGTTTTAAATATGACGGCTCCTATACTACATACCAATCCACCACATCTGCTAACACAAGAAAAAATACTCAGTTGGTGTTCAGAGGTATTCCAAAGGACACAGATTTGTACACTGCTGCAAATGCTTACTTTAAGAACAAAAGTATTGCTTCTATCTTCAAAGTCTACTGGTCAAACAAGTGTTCATGTTATGCATAAACTGTAAAAAAGAATAATTTAATTTTGATGCTCACTCTTCATTTTCAAGGCTATTACAACTTGCACTGCAATAGAAGGGTTTTTTTTTTAAAAAAAAGTATGTTAAGGATAATGAAAAGAAAAAAGGCACAAGCAGAAGTATAAAATAGCTTATGAAGAAGATGATTTAATAACCCTAAACACTCCAGGCCTGGAAGAGATAACAGCTATGACAGGCACAAAAAAAACCATCAACGTTGCAGAAAAGATGAACAGAGAACAAGTATTTGCTGTTTCTCATGTTCAGAAACAGAAAAGCATCAAATGAAATAAAAAGGTAGCAAGATTAAGGAAGCATTATTTCCACACAACAGATTTGGAACTTAATCACAGGCTGCTGTGGACACCTAAATATTCTGGAAGTATTTAAGTACATGCTTAATACTCAAGTAACACAGACAGGAGAAGTCTCTGACTACTGACCACACCTGAGTAACAGGTGTGGGACAGGGAGACCCTGAACCCTCAGACCTTGGAAGCTGTGAGAGCTCAGCTCTACTCTGTTCTTTGATTCTTTTCCTATACCTCTCTACCTGGCCACTAGGATGGGATGTGGACTATGTAACCCACACACTCTTGACTCAGAACATCTTTGTACTGTGTCAAATTAAGAAAATTAAAACTTACCTGACCTGCAGCTCATTATGCTAGGTTAGAATGGAGAATCCAGGGTTCTGAACACTCAATAATCAGAGTGGTTTAGCAGAGAGATTGAGGTGATTCTACTTTACCAAGTCTCAGAACACCGAGAAGGAAAGATTCCAGGCATAGGGGTTCACCCACCACTGCACCCTCACTTCCAGGCAAGCCTGTGTGGGTCTAAGCTGTCACCAGCTGATGTGGTTACTGTTACTATGACACATCATGCTCAAGATTCACCCAACGGGGACACTGCAATAAAGATCAAATGTGCTTCCTCAAGGACCTCAGAAAACCTAATGAATCCTAATGCATATGCCTTAACTGACTTTAGAAATATTTATGTAAGGGAGGGGAAAAAAAAAAAAAGTATGAGAGCTGGGGCTAAAGCACGGGAGCCAGCTGTGGTAACTACACACCACAACACCCTGTCGGATTCCTGCTACTTCTGCCATCTGTTTTCTCCCCAGATTTTTGCCTCAAAGCTCTGGGGTTTTTTTTTGTATTTCAATAATATACAACCAGCATAGCTAAAATAACATTTTTAGACTTTGGCAAGAGCTAGTATTTTCCTTCTTGATTTGTTTTATACAAGTGTTTTGCTGCATTTTGATCTTCAAAACCCACTTGATATTGACATTTAGGGCTGCAATGTGCAAAGCCACCCTAGGCCAAGTTCCACCTTTCGTCGTGCCCCAGTGACACCTAGAGGGTGGAGATCTGCCACCAGCCACTATAAACAGGACAGAACTGCCCTCCACTGTACTCTGCCCTTCCAGTGACACGATCAGCATTCATAAGCAGCACTGAGTTACAATTTTTCTTTTATGTAAATTATAAGTATGTCCTAAGAAAGGGTAGACATTAAATGCAAGATTGGATTCCCAGAAACAATTAAAGACAGTTAACATAAAAAAGGCTAGCATTAATTTCAAAGCAAAGATTAAAAAGCTAACTAGGACATATACACCACTCATGGCATGTTAAACTTTCAGGTAAAGGTTATCCTCAAGGACTGGTCTTTCAGTAACAAATACAAAACATTCTCAGCTGAAGAGGAACAGACATATTGGTGATAATCCTCATCCAATCAGCTCATAACAGGAGACACTTAAGAAAAAGGCAAACACCACTCTGGAATTCATCGCAGATACACACACCACTAGGGACAGGTGAACATTACTGCCCTGCAGAAACACACAGCCACACCTCTGCAGGTGTGAAGGAGAACCATTAAGATGATCAGGGAACTAAAGAGACTCTCATACTACCGTGAGAACAGAAAAAGTCTTACTTGTTAAAAAAAAAAAAAATATATATATATACACACACAACCCAACCAACCTCAGAAAGTCCCTATGATTGCTACCTACAAATAAAATTGCAAGGATGGACATCAGTAATGAGGATGATAAAAGATCTACTTAGGCTAATGGACAATAAAATTACATGGATAAAATAGTGTAAAATTACCCTGAATTAACCTTTGACAGGAACTTGGAATGGTTTTAGACATTTGAGAAGAGATTTTAGACAAGCCTTCCAACTGGGAGAAGAGACAAAATGTCATTTCAGATATAAACAATTTATTCCTAATGTCTTATTACGGGATTCATAACTGAATCATGCAGTCATTTCCCTCAGTTAGAGCTGGTATATGCCACTTATACATTACTATTTCTGTCTCAAGCTATTGATACCTGGGACACTAGTTACTGGAAAAACACTGCAGGAACCGCTTTATCCTCCTGATACTCTGGGATGTGAAAACTCCTTGACATACAGCCCATTATTTAACAGTTTTAATACTACATCGTTGAGGAAAAACTGGTCTGGACTGTTCTATCAGTTTTTTTTATGCCTAGTTTGCATTTAAAATGAGTAACCAGCATCTTTTGGTAGGGTTCATATGCCACGGTGCACGTTTCCAAAGCAAAATAATTTTTTCGAACACACAATGAGGATCATCATGTTGTGTAAATAAGAAATCACTTACAAGTGCCAGTCAGAAAGGTTCTGCAAAAGAAGAATAAAGGCCACAAATAACACCTAAGCTCTTCCTCAGCAAGCGGGGGGACGGCGGAGACAAATGGCTGGTCTCACAGCAGCATTACAATGAACTGTGTCTCTCCAGCTCATTGCTACTTGCCTGTCACCATAGTAACTTGGTGCTGCCATACAAACAGACTGGGAGCTGGGGAGGACTAAGATAGCAACCAGCTCTTTTGAAGTATTCTCTAAACAAAGCAGCTTCTTTCTTCATCCATTTCCACAGCAGAAAATAGCTTACTTTGATTTTATTTTATTTTTTTTGGTGAAAAGCATACTGTATAAAAGCAAACTAATTAAATATTTCTTCGGCACCATATCTGAATGCTTTGACTCTTTCAATAGCTGGATGAAAAGTGTCACATGTTGTGTGCAATACTTATTAATTCTGTTAATCTGCAATGTAGGAAGATACAGCCCCTACTGGGTACCTAACACCAATCACCAAAGCTTCTGAAGAGGTGAGACAGCTTTAATTACAGTCCATAGGCTCACTGTGCCTCAAGTTAACTTCTAGAAGTACATGAAAACATTAAACTCAGCTGTGATTACAAGGTGGAAAAGGCACCAACAGCTCTGGGTCTCACTGCCAAGCACAACTGACCACAGGAAGCTTAGGTTTTTCATACTCACTTTGAGTCTCTCTACACCCTTGGCCAGTCTGTCTCTCATAAGGAACCTCATAATTTATCAGAAACCTGTAGTACACAGGGGATCTGCCTCATTCTCTCAACCATTTTTTACTATCTTATGGAAACACACTTTTACATTTGTTGATTCCAGCTCAGACTCTGACTAAGCATTCTGAGTTGAGGTGACATGTCCTATTACTAAACCCGACAGAGATCAAGTCTATACACAACAGCATTTATATGAAAAGGTATTTCTAATCCATCCAGAGAAGTAAGACTTAGGTGGGGCACATTAAGAGTTTTTGTTATTTTTGTGCTAAGCAAGTTCCACCCTTCCGCTGGAGCCACAGCAAGCGTTGCTCATTCACGAAACCCTTGTTAACAAACAAGGGAAGGAAAACAATTGTTTCAGTTCCATGCTGCCAAATTTCCAGGAGGTGTCAGCCACGTTATACAATCCAAGTTCTCAAACAAGGTACATCTTGACAGGGTTCTTCCTTCAAGAACTGCTGTGCATTAAAATGCATTAATCTACAGCAGCATGCCTAAATGATCCTCCACACAAAATGAGGAAAAGTGGTCTTAACGACTTACCAGTACATTACTAAGAGGTCAGATGAAGCTTGAAAAGGAGCAAGTGCAAGTATTTAGAGTCAGACAGTCTCCATACACAGGATCCTCCTCCTGTCCCTTCCACTGTACTGTACCACCAGTACCCCCAGTTCCCTTAACATGCAGAGGCAAACACCAAGCACACAGAAGGCACTTCTTAAGCTTGGATTAAATTCCTCAGGGAAGCACAATCCCACCAAGCACATGTTCTCAGGACATTATTTTGTTTCAAATAATTATCCATAGTGATTTTGGATGGAAGGAGTAGTCAGGCACATGAGAACTTCAAGCCACAGGGGGGTTTGCACGGTTTTGTTTTAGTGTGGCTTTTTTAAAGGTCTAGAAGCTGGAAGAGTTTTCCATTCCGTACTCATGTTCTTTTAAGTCTTCTCTTAAAGGACATGTATTTTCACTAGTTAACAAAAAACTTCACCCTACACAACATATTCATTCTTGTCTACAAAGACAGTCTTTGACATCAATTTTATTAATAGAAACTGGAATTAATTACCAGTTTAGTTCTGATTTTATTTCAGGGGACTTTTTAATTATGATTAGCTTTATTCCTCATGGAGGTTGCCCCTCTACATATGAGCTATCTGCCTCTATGGCCCACAAAAAACCAACCCTGAAGTAACACAGGGACACTCACAAAAATGTTCCACCCAGCTGGGTATACACCCAAGCGAATACACCCTAGGAGATGGGGAAGAGCCCTGAGTAGCTTATCCCTCTTGCAGCTAGCATTTCAAATTATATGCTATTCTAATTGTCATGCACTCAACGAACAGTTCAAACTTTTCTTCATAACTATGAGACTTCTGAAATAATTAAATTATGTTCTCAAGCAAGTGACTCCAGGAGTCTGTGCCTTAAATGTTGCTGTAAAGGATATTCAGACAGTCAGTTTACCCTACATGCAAAGTGGCTGGCTTCGTTCATGAGAAAAGGAGAAGTGCTTGTTTTGGCAGGTGGCTACAGAAGAAATCTCTAGGTTCTGAGCAAACTACTACTGTCCTGGTATAATGGCAAGAACTTTAAGAAGCATTATTTAATCTTGCTTTCTCAGATCACTCATGTTATAACAACTTTCACTTAGGTTTTGGATTACCACTTTGGCTTTGTTTTCATACTGCTGAAAAAAGTGTAAAGAACCAGGGTGATTTCTGCTAGTTTGAAAACAAGAAAGGAGGATATGTAGTGGTGATTATATCAATCTGCCTTAAATTAGATACTGATTTTGCAGTTGTGGTCACAGGGACAAGATCACATGCGGTCTCAACCCTCTCTCTGGTCAAAGACCATGTTTCCCTGGCTTATGTTGACCGTTGCTCCTGACTAATTAATATTGTGAGTTTATTTTAAGTTCTCTTTCTTCAAAGCTACTGATTTATGCCAAAGTTCTTTGGTAAGACTAGTGCCCCTGGCATTCTCCAAAAGTCCAAAGTAGCTAAAGTGAGAAGAATGGAATGTAGTTTTCATCCTTTTTGAAGTCTGGCTTGTTTAGCTGTTAAGCATTTAAACTACTTATTTCTAATAGGAATACATTCAATTTAATTCCAATTAATTTCTTTATGCATTCTAACACATATTTTATTAAGTATCCATAAAATCTATTTCTAGCAGATAGTTGTATTTGGGTGGTTGTTTTTCAGTTGGTTTTGTTGTTTGGTTTTTTTCAAGCAAGAACTAACCACTATAATCACTAGAATCCTATCAAGTAATTTCTCACATAGTTCCTATGTATGTATGAACATACTATGGAAAAATTACCTACAGCTCTGCCCATTCAGTTTTCTGAAGCATTGCTTTATACAAGTCAGGTGCCACAAGTCCCTTCTCGAGAAACTTGATTTTTATATTCTTATTACAGAATGTCAACGTTTATATAGTTACTAATTTATAATGCCTATAATATTTGGCAGTTATAGCTGTGTTGTACACAAGGTCAAAGGACTCATTCATAAGCAAAAAGTATGAAATATGGTCTGGCAAATGGGATTAAAATGTAATGAACTTAAAATAAATGATTCCTGCATAATTTAAACTGATCCAAAAATTTTGAACTGCCACGACTATAAACAGCAACTTTTATAATTAAAAGATAAACAAGACAATGTAATAATGACAGATAATTACCACCACTGACTTTGTGACCACTCACAGATCTAACAGATGGATGAAATTAAGGTACTTTCTCATTTTCCTTCTGTGAAATTTCATTTCCACTAGGGGTAGGATGTACAAATTGCTTTAGTTAAGATCTGTGCTTTTCCAAACGAAAGAATACAAAAAATGGAGATGGAGTTAGGCTTTTCCCAGTAGTGACCAGTGATAGGACAAGGGGGAATGGGTGTAAATTGGAGCATAGGAGGTTCAAGTTGAATGTTCGAAAAAATTTTTTTACTGTAAGGGTGACAGAGCCCTGGAACAGGCTGCCCAGGGGGGTCGTGGAGTCTCCTTCACTGGAGACATTCAAAACCCGCCTGGACATGTTCCTATGTGATGTACTCTAGGTGGCCCTGCTCTGGCAGGGGGGGTTGGACTAGATGATCTTTCGAGGTCCCTTCCAACCCCTAGGATTCTGTGATTCTGTGAAAAAATATTGCTGATCTAGGCATTCAAAACACTATTAATACAAGTTTCCATCCAGAATTTTTATCTTTTCTACACCTTAAGGCTCTTGATCCAAAGTTAAAGAGAGGTCATCCTAAATCCTCCAGCAAATACAAACTGAAGTCTCTTGAAGTTCATACAAATACTGCATCTGCTCTTCTGCTGAGATTTCCAGTTGGTCAATTCCTTACGTGGAGAAGAGCATCTTTTTGAAAAAGAACAGAGCAAGTTCTATAGAAAACAGCCCTTCCTTAAAGTTATGCTGTGTGAAGGCATTCCCAGCACTGACTCCATCTGCAAGTCACTATAAAGGGTTCCTCTGACCTGAAACCGTTTTTGATAGCTATAGCATTCACAAGTCTAGTTCTGAAAAGATCCAGAAACCACTTCTAATCCCACCAAAAGACAAACTGCCAAAACACGAGTCTAAAATTCTTTAGCTATCAGTGGTTACAGCCACTATAGCAAGTAATTTGGCACAGCAAGACCAGAACAACAGATGAAAGTAGCCTGTGCTGAGCCTTCCTATCTACACTGTATGTAGTTCGGGAATTTTGCTTCAGACTGTATCGACCTGACAACCCCGATCTCCTGAACTGAACATGCTTTGAAGCTCTTCTAAGAGTCAAACCCAGTGATTGATTCTTATGTACTCCTTGGGGCGAGAAGCACATTTGTTGCACACCTGGAATGGAGGTTCTGGTTTAGTTTCCTCCAAAAGAAATCCAGCTTACGCATCACAAAATCATTCCGCAGTAAGTGGAAATGCTCTCTTCAAAACTGTATAACTGCTTTAAATCAAAAGCTTAACAGAACAGTGGAGTTACCTACTACTACCTTGATTCTCTAGGTCTTTCTTCTACTTATAAACCTCTCTGGTCACACCTCTTTTATTAACTTAATTTGGACTTAGGAAATTCATTCCCATTTCTGCTTTTTCTAGAGAAATTCTCTGCAGTTACTTTTCTCTCTAAAAGCTGTGTTCAAATAATACATGCTAGCTAAAAAAAAAAACCACCAAAGTGAAACAACAAACTGATTTTTATGCAGTGTTTTCACTACCCTATGATAACACTTTCTTTTTAATAACAAATGTTGCAACTCACCAAGTTCAAAATCCACTAGAAAGTGAACTTTTGTCTTACAGGTCAAGATGTTACTATTTATCTGAACCTAGGTCGAGAAGAGTCCTGGCATTTTTCTCAGTTTCTGGTCTGCCTCTGATACCTCTATCCCACAATCAAAGCCTCTGTGAAAGAGTTTGATGTGTGCAGGGCACACTACGCTTAGAAGGAAAAGTCCTGCATGGCACACAGTCCTTCTCTCTGTGGGGACAACATGAGGTGAAGATAACGAAGCCCAGCTTTAGCCACCAGCAACTGAAGTTGTAACCATGCTAATGGGCTGAAGTGAGCTGCTAACGGCTGTCACTACACTTGACTTTAGTGTGGCAGTAGTTAAAAGCAGCTTCCTGAAAGAAATCAAACTGTTGTGTCTGTTTGTTTGGTTTGGGTTTTTTAGTTTTTTTTGGTTGTTTTTTTTTTGTTTGTTTGTTTGTTTTGGGTTTGTTTTTTTTTTTGTTTTGTTTTGTTTTTTTTTGTTTGTTTTTTTACTTCTATAAATTCTCTAGCTAATAACCAGTTTTGCTGTGGCTTTAGTTACAGGTACTTAAACGCTGGAAGAGTTGTCTTTGAGGTTCCCCACAAGTCTCAGGTATCCCATGCCTACTGGAAGGAACACGCTCATCAATGCTTTTGCCAGTGGCAAGCCCTATCAGACTTCTGTGACTGATGAGACTTTCATCAAGCATATTAAAAAGTACAGCTTGAGTCCAGGGTCCTGGGACCGGCAAGTCCTCAAAACACAAGGCGTTCCTATCACCCCAGCATGATTCAACTTGCTGTCCAAAAAACAGATCCAGCAGCCTTTGATCTTCAAAGTTGACAGGGAACAGCCTTTGAGGCAGCCAAATGCGTCTTTCTTCATTACCAGATTGCTACAGAGACAGGCAGATGGGTGGAGCAGCCTCCACGTTTCTACCATAGGAGCAGCCCAGTTCTGTGTTAAATTACTCCATCACAGAAGAGTACATATGGCAAGTGGGAGAAGAGATCCCAAATTGAGCTGTACAGCTGCTAGGTGGGACCACCCTGTTCATACACATATTGAAGAGACACTTATTTTGCTGCACTGAAATCAGAGTAAGACAGTCACAGAAATGGCAGAATAGGACATTAAATACCCCACTTCAAAGGAACTTTTCCCTAGTACCTTGCTACAGCCCACATTTGGAAGTCTTTTAACATATCTTCGTAAATCTTTTGTCTTTAAGACAACTACAGGTCAATGGGACCAAGTAGTCAGGTGCATGAACAATTAAAGTTATATTGCTACAACACAGAGTAAAAATCTCTTACCTCACCAAATGCACCTCTTCCAATCACTTTTATAATTTCAAAGTCATCTCGATGGAGTTGCATTTCCTTTACCAATTTTGTAAATGGTCTTGCTGTTTAGGGGAGGAAAAAAAAAAATCAGTTATGAAGAGAAATATTGTAAACTAAAATAACCGATAAACCAGAGATCAAAAGTACTTGTTGCATACCCAGTGTAACAGTAGTGTTTTTCAACTCCTACTAGAACTATAGAAGAAAAAATAATTACATTACTTAATCAACTCTTAGAATTTTTTAAAAGTTCAATCCTATGATTGTTTCTGCCTTGATGACAGGGAGTAAAGAGAGCAGTAGTCTTTCAGAACTATTCCACCCCTTTCTTTAGGGTTTTGTGAATCAGTGAAGAACCATGTGAAAAGGAAAGAGCTAGCTCATTACTGGAAAACCCTAGAGAAAATCTGTCCTATCCTTCAGCCACTAGAATAATTCTTTTCTTAAGCAGAGCAGAGCTTTTCTCTTTATTTTTCTTTATTTCATCTACTACCAGCTAAAGCTTTAGCAACCCACTCTCAAGAGAGAGCTGTCTCTACTCAACAGCAATAAAACCATTTCTACAAGATCTGTGGCTAATTTAAGATTTTAACTTTATCTTTTCTGTTAGGCAACATTCATCAGATCTCAATTAGCCCAAGTATTGAAGGGCTGCAGCACAGAAGATGCCCAGCAATTAACTAACCTACAGTTGCTTTGCTTTGGTCTCCCCATTGCATTCAAAATACCTGGTTGACAAACTCCACTGCAGATATTTTACAAATACCTGCAGATCCTGTCAGTCTTCTCACCAGTTCCCATTCAAAATATTTTTTTTTTCTAGCATATCACAGGATTAGAATTCCCATTTAGGTACAACATTCGTTACAGTTTACTACTTCGATTCTGGTGACCTTAATAATAAGGAAAATAGTAACAATGAGGAAAAACAGTGGTGCAAGCTAAACTGCACAAGAGCATGTGACATCTAAAAAAATGTCCCTTACACTTCTAACTAAGCCCAAAAAGATTGCTGCTCTTCACCTCACCACAGACTTGCTTAGACTAAAAAGACTGAGGGTTTCAAACATACATATTTTCACCAGTTGCAACTAAGTAATTATCACAGAACTACTACTTGTAATTCAGCCCAGGCTCCTGTTTTACCTCACCTCACATTATGATTAGGCTAATGAGTTATAAATCAAACAGAATTCCTACAAGAGGGGTCACTACCTCGATGATGTATTTCAGATGCTGACACAACCAAACATTACCAACACACGGAAGATAGGGAAGTCTGAACTGGAGATGTCAGACTTCAGTACAAAGTCCAACCAAGACAGCCTAAAAACTTCACAGCAAAAATTCATGTAACAGCTAATAAAATAAAGAACTGTACTGCAGCACAGCCACAATGCTTCTTTGCACTTAGGAGAGATATTACTGAAAAGGTTTCCTCCACAAGTAATACCACTTTCACTAGATGGTTCCTGTCTAACTAAAGTATGCAATTTAAGAAGAGGACTCCAGTAGATTTTCTGCTAGATTCTCCATTTCAGCTGGGCAGAAATGCCTACCACAATCTCCTCCAACACAAAGCCATTGACATTATCGTCCCCAAACCCCAAGCTGCTTCTAACAAACTTACTCAGCAACACCAGCTCAAACCAGTTAGAGACCTATACCAATCCAGTAAGGTATCTATACAATTAAATACCACCGCAGATGGCTTCATATATAAAAATTATTTTTCAAGTTTCTCTTGCCTACTTCCCTTCCCATCAAATCAGGACAGATTGAGGAAACACAACTACAGGTAAGAAATAAATGTGAACATTCCATCAATAAGTTATCATTACTACAGAATGCAGGTCATTAGACTAATTTTGCAGAACATCAGCTTCTGGTATTAAAATTCATGGGGAGGGAAAATGAAGCCCAGGAATTTTACTTCCAGGGGGTACTAACCAAGAATATATAAATATATTTTTAAGAAATAATTTTAGTAATAACTCTAGGTGGTAAACAGAACACAAAAGAGTTTTAAGTATTCATAAATGGGTTTAAGTATTTGTAAAAAGCCCTGCTGCTGTAAATTGATCACAAGCAACTTTCAAAACAGGGAGACACAAACCAACACAAGATTAAACAGTCCTGCACACTTAAAAAAACACCCTTATTTCTTACATTTTTTGTGTTTTGCCAACCAGTGACAAAACAGAATAGAATCATAGAATCATTCAGGTTGGAGAAGACCAACCATTAACCCTACTCTACAAAGTTCTCCCCTAATCCATGTCCCCCAACCCACATCCAAAGGACCCTTAAACACAGCCAGGGATGGTGATTCAGCCACCTCCCTGGGCAACCTATTCCAGCATCTGGCTACTCTTTCTGTGAAAATTTTTTCCTTAATGTCCAGTCTAAACCTACTCTGTTGCAGTCTGAAGCCATTCCCCCTTGTTCTATTGCTAATAACCTGTTAGAAGAGACCAGCACCAACCCCTCTACAATGTCCTTTCAGTGGCTGTAGACAGTGATGAGGTCTCCCCTCAGCCTTCTCTTCCTCAAACTGAACAGTCCCAGCTATACTTTACTGCTTGAAGTGTATCAAACTTCACCTTGCTAAAATTGGGATTCAGCTTAGAAATGCATTAAGGTGTGTTAAAGCAATGAAATTAATTAGGTTTGCATTTTAAAATACAATAGATATTCTCTATCAAGCAGAGCACATACTTAAATTTGAGTAAAAAGAAGAATCTGCAGAGAAGGGCATTAGTGCTATCTTTCTAGGAGTTATATCCATCAAGAAGGAAGGATCAGCAGACCTTATTCTCTTTACCACCATTTAAATTCAAAAACTGCAGGAGCTGTAGGTTGGTCCTGCTTTTTCCATATACACCGGTCAACTGAATTACTCATGTTAAAATGAATTAGCTTAATACATAGAAATGAAAAAAGTATTCCCTCCTAACAGGAAAGTACTATTTTTACAAACTATTTGTGCACTTAACTAATGTTGGCTTTTAGTATTTAGGAGGCGTTAGTGTTCGGAAACACTGCAACTTCAGTGGTCGGTCTCTTGGGAAGTTAAGCAGCAAATGTGAATAGTTGAATGTACAGGAAAAAAAAATAGGCTAGGACTTCTCCTGAAAGAAAAAAAATCAGGTCTTCCTGGAAGGCTGGACATACTTCAAGAAGGAAATCTTGAAGGTGCAGGAGCAGCTGCCCCAGTGTGACAGGAGATGAGCCAGCAGATGTGTTCACCAAGCCTTCTATTATTTGCCAGCAGTCCTGGCTAACTGGGGAGGTCCCAGTGGACTGAAGGGTAGCAAATATGACTCCCATCTACAAGAAAGGCCGAAAGGAGGATCCAGGGAACTNGGCTACTCTTTCTGTGAAAATTTTTTCCTTAATGTCCAGTCTAAACCTACTCTGTTGCAGTTTGAAGCCATTCCCCCTTGTTCTATTGCTAATAACCTGTTAGAAGAGACCAGCACCACCCCCTCTACAATGTCCTTTCAGTGGCTGTAGACAGTGATGAGGTCTCCCCTCAGCCTTCTCTTCCTCAAACTGAACAGTCCCAGCTATACTTTACTGCTTGAAGTGTATCAAACTTCACCTTGCTAAAATTGGGATTCAGCTTAGAAATGCATTAAGGTGTGTTAAAGCAATGAAATTAATTAGGTTTGTATTTTAAAATACAATAGATACTCTCTATCAAGCAGAGCACATACTTAAATTTGAGTAAAAAGAAGAATCTGCAGAGAAGGGCATTAGTGCTATCTTTCTAGGAGTTATATCCATCAAGAAGGAAGGATCAGCAGACCTTATTCTCTTTACCACCATTTAAATTCAAAAACTGCAGGAGCTGTAGGTTGGTCCTGCTTTTTCCATATACACCGGTCAACTGAATTACTCATGTTAAAATGAATTAGCTTAATACATAGAAATGAAAAAAGTATTCCCTCCTAACAGGAAAGTACTATTTTTACAAACTATTTGTGCACTTAACTAATGTTGGCTTTTAGTATTTAGGAGGCGTTAGTGTTCGGAAACACTGCAACTTCAGTGGTCGGTCTCTTGGGAAGTTAAGCAGCAAATGTGAATAGTTGAATGTACAGGAAAAAAAAATAGGCTAGGACTTCTCCTGAAAGAAAAAAAATCAGGTCTTCCTGGAAGGCTGGACATACTTCAAGAAGGAAATCTTGAAGGTGCAGGAGCAGCTGCCCCAGTGTGACAGGAGATGAGCCAGCAGATGTGTTCACCAAGCCTTCTATTATTTGCCAGCAGTCCTGGCTAACTGGGGAGGTCCCAGTGGACTGAAGGGTAGCAAATATGACTCCCATCTACAAGAAAGGCCGAAAGGAGGATCCAGGGAACTACAGACCTGTAGATCATCTTGAGTGCACCATATACAGGACAACCAGGGGATCAGGCCCTGTCAGCATGAGTCTATGAAAGGCAGGTCCTGTTTGACAAACCTGATCTCCTTCTATGACAAGATGACCCACCTAGTGGGCAAAGAAAAGGCTGTGGACGTTGTTTACCTGGACTTTGTAAAGCCTCTGTTTCCTGCAGTATTCTCATGAAAGAACTGGCTGCCTTAGGCCTGGAAGGGCGTACAATCTTCTGGGTAAAGCACCAGCTGGATGTCTGGGGACAAAGAGTGGTGGTGGAGTTATATGCAGCTGGCAGCTGGTCACAAGTGATGTTCCTCAGGGCTCAGTATTGGGACCACTTCTATTTAACATCTTTATCAATGATCTTGAGGAGATCGAATGTACCCTCACTAAGTTTGCAGATGACAACAAGTTGGGTGGGAGTGTCAATCTGCTTGAGGGTAAGGAGGCTCTTCAGAGGCACCTGGACAGACTGGATTGATAGGCCAAGGCGAATCATATGGGCTTCAGCAAGGCCAATTGCCAGGTCCTACACATGGATCACAAGTGAGTCTAGAAAGCTGCCCAGCAGAAAGGGACCTGAGGGTGTTCGTCAACAGCTGGCTGAATACAAGCCAGCGGTGTGCCCAGGTGGCCAAGAAGGCCAACGGCATGCTGGCTTGTATCAGAATTAGTGTGGCCAGCAGGATCAGGGAGGTGATTGTCCCTCTGTACTTGGCATTGGTGAGGCTACACCTCGAATGTGTGTTCAGTTTTGGGTACTTCAATACAAAAAAA
>VWZY01010939.1:349617-374219 GCA_013399075.1 Chloroceryle aenea
TAGTGTGGCCAGCAGGATCAGGGAGGTGATTGTCCCGCTGTACTTGGCATTGGTGAGGCTACACCTCGAATGTGTGTTCAGTTTTGGGTACTTCAATACAAAAAAAGACATCAAGATGCTGAAGCAGGTCTAGAGAAGAGCAACTGAGGTGGTGATGGGCCTGGAGAACAAGTATTATGAAGAGTGTCTGAGGGAACTGGGGCTATTTAGTCTGAGGGGAGACCTTATCACTCTCTACAGGTGCCTGAAAGGACATCACAGAGACGTAGGTGCCAGTCTCTTCTCACGGGTAATTAGCAATAGAACAAGAGGGAATGGATTCAAGCTGCATCAGCAGAAGTTTAGACTGTACGTTAGGAAAAAAAATTCACTGAAAGGGTTGTCAGGCATTGGAACAGGCTGCCCAGGGAGGGGGGTGGTTGATTCACCATCCCTGGATGTGTTTAAAAGACATAGACATGGTACTTGGGATGGCTCAGTGGTGGACATAGTGGAGTAGAGTTAATGGTTGGACTTGGATGATCTCAGAGGTCTTTTCCAATGTCAATGATTCTGTGGTTCAACCCTCTAATATCCAGATCAGTAGCATGCACATAACTGGCAAAATTATGTGAGCAGAAACTTGCACCAGAGAGTATCGGAGAGCTGTGTTTGCTGTGCTTGCCAGAATGATGCCCAGTGACCAAATTTGTCTCCATATACTAGAATAAATAATTCCGCTTTACTTATTAGTTTTGAACCTAGTATTAAATGCAGGACTTACGATTTGGAGTTGATTTAATAAATGAAAGTATTTCATCCTTGCAAACAGAAGCATTAGCTGTACTGGGGGCTTCATTGGCAGTGATTACTGAATTTTGTTATATATACTGTTGTCAGGGTAACATTAGCTGAGAGTAATTGCAAGAGTTTGTTTATTCATGACTGCGAGGCTGTAATCAGAATTTAGGATAGACATTCTACATATTCATACTAATTTGTATGCATCATTGCCTTTCCTCTCAAGCTGATTTTGCATTATCATACTTACACTTGCTTGAAAGAAGGGTGTTCTCCGTAAGGCCACGCAAGACAGAAAAAAAGTCCAACTAATTTTAAGCAGCCAAGAAATGTATGCTCTCAAGAATATAATACAAAACAGTAACAGTCAATGTTTTGATCAATATTCAAAATGGGAAGCAAAATGTCAGCATTTATTTCTTCACTGAAAATCAGGGTATGTATGAAAGACATAATTCTCCACCTACGAACAAATTCTATTCCCATCATATTCTCCTCTTCCCCTGATAAATGAGACTAGGATATTTTGTTTGCACAAAAAGAAAACATCAATTTGAATAATTTGAAAACATAATTTGAAGCGCAGTCATAGGTAAATAGTTCGTGAGCTGGTGCATCTACGCTGCAGTCAATTTGTATTATGCCACTGATAGAAGAATATTTGAAGACTGTTTCAGAACAACCAGGAGCTGCAGGAAATGCCAGTGGAAACAATCTGACAGATTGGGCACCCGGGAATGGGCACACACCGCTCTCTGTCAAGGTCAGAAGCATATATCAAATTTCTGAGAGCAGAAGGGTCAAGGAAGGATGGTAGTATTGTCAACATCACCCTCAAAAAAATAATAGGATAACTTTTTCAAACTAGAATGCTGTTAAAAATGAAGAAGTGTTCAAGTGTGATTCGTATTTTTATGTTTTATTCACATACTGAACCATTCGATATATGTCAATAATTTACTATCTGCAATCTGGTAAAGCTAGCACCTCTGCACTACAGAGGACAACAGACTGCCCACAGGGTTTATGATAACTGCTGTTTCACTGGTGGTTACCCAATGGGTCTAATTTGAGGACTCCTGCGTATTTTGTTAGGCAGTGAAAGCTTCCAGACATTCAGTCACAAAAATCACTATATCAAAACTGCCAAATATTCAAGGACATCTGGTGTTTTGTATCATTGGCAGCTTCAAGTTTTAAATAAATGTGACAACTGCAAGAAAATAATACACTTACAGGTCTCTTTCAACAATTCATGTTGAAAGGGATCTCAGGAGGTCTCCAGTCCAACCTCCTGCTCAAATCACAGTCAATGATGATTTCAGAGCAGGTTACTCAGGGGCTTGTCCAGTAAGGTCTCAAAAACTTCCAAGGGTGTAGACTTTGTGGCTTTTCTGGACAACCTATTTGTACACTGGAGACTGCCCTGCACCACATAGTTTCACAGTTCAGAACTGATGTTGTAAGGGATTTGGGGTTTAATTCATTATATAACACAATGACAACATTAAGGTAGACCTACCCAGAAGATATGTCCAAACTGTCTGGTCATACAGAAATCCATCTGCCACCACGCTCTTTATCTACTCATCCCCTTTGCAAAACATTGTGGTAGGAAAATATGTGAATTGCAAAATATTCATGTCAGGGAAACAAGAAAATGACGCAGATAATTGTCTCTGGAGCCATATTCCCACCAGGCAGATCCAGTATTTTATTTAAGATGTTTTCTTTGGAGAAAGAACATGAAAGAGCAGCAAGTTTTACCATTTCCCTCAATCATTCCTCTTAACTTACATTCTAGAAATCAAATAACTTGTTTGCCCTTTGTGCACCCTTTTCAAAGAAACAGCATTCCTGTGATATTGCTACTAAAACAGTAGGCTGACAGGTTTAACAAGTTAGTGCTTGTACGCATGTCTTGGAAGATACCCACACCCAGGTAGCCCCAACCTGCTCTCTAGGGTGACAAATACCTGTTACAGCCCACACTTGAGTTTTAAAGATCCTCTTGCTACCTGACTGTGAAATTTCCCCTGTATTTTAGAAATGTATTTTTTTAATTAATTCTTCCATTCTTTATTGACTTCAGTCTTAATTCTTCCCATTGCAGATCCCTGCCTCCCTTTTCCTGTGCTAGCCCATTTCCTCTTACTGCCCTATGAATGCTTTTTTCAGTGGTTTCCTAAGGAAATAAGGTTAAGTGTGATCACATTGTTTGGCAGTCCATTCCTCCCTGTTGATCCCAGTGAAGACTGTCAATACCTCCCTTACCAAATTTCTCTGAATTTCTCCAAATATACCACGCTGCTGCCAAGTTTTATTAAAAAAAAAAGCCTGGCGATGAATAGGAAAGACACCCCCAGCCTCATGTCCACTAAGGGAAAGGCTGCAATAGGAATACAGCTGGGCAACCAGCACACACGAAGGTGCAAAGCAGACATACCTTGCTGTCCCTAGTCATGAAGAGACTGACACAGAAGAGAAAGGAGAGGAAGAGTAGTGCAGAAAAGAGAAGGCAGTATGGTGGGAAGGGCAGATTACTCCACTGAGCTTAGTAAAGGATGTGCATCTACAGGAAGCCGAAGTTCTGCTGTTTACAAACAGAAGGTGACACACTCTGCATTCTCTGACACATTTTCTTCTGGGCCTTTGACCTCAGCCATGCCCTCCCTCCTGGTTTTATAACACATACACACAGTTCACTTAGTCTGTCTGCCTCTTGCTCAATGGTCTAATTCTTCATCATTCATCAACATTCATTAGACAAATTGAGAGATGCAGGACTTTGGTTATCATTACAATGACACAAGCCCCACTGGGTTAAAAACCTGAGATGTACAACCTGTCTACCGTTGCAAAGTGCTAACGGCCCTTGGAGAACAGCCTCTTGATATGCAACACTGCTTCACATGTTCTCTAGAGTCCCCTTTATCCCCCAGGCAATTCTAGAGTGCCTGGCTAGTCAGTACATCTTCATTTTTAAGATGTTCTAACAGTATCTATCTGAACTGAAATGCCAGTAGAAAAAGACATACACACTAATAACACACCAACAAAGTCTGGATCTTCTTAAGGTTGACTGCCAACATTTTTCAAGGTAATAAGCAGTACCTCTATTATTAAATTAAATATTGTATTGTGGTACTTAATCTGGTATACAAATATTTTTAAAAGCTTTATGCTTTTCTGAAGAAGTAGCACACCAAGATATCCATTTGAAGTTACTATTACGGATTTTGCTCCATTTTATGAAATCCACCTTCAATCAGATACCCTGCTGGCACTTAACAGAACTATGAATTTGGACAAGGTCTGGTAATTACATGTGAAATTCTCAACGGTTTAAAAGCATAAAACCATCGTTACTTTTAGGCGTAAATCAAGACCGAGTGCTCATAGCTTCTGCACTTTACTTCACAAGAGGCTTTATCAGTTACAGAACTCATCATGACATTTAGAATTGGCATACTTACTTGCAATAGCCGCATGAAAACTCTATCACCACTGTAAATGGTAATGGCACTGGGAAATGTTTTGAAGAAAAACACTGCATAGTAGTTCTGCTTCTGATGCTATTAGCATCGCTAAATTCACCAGCAGAAGAGAAAGGCATTTACCTTGAAACATCATCCTTGTTCACTGTTATTCTTTTTCTGTGGCAAGCCCCAAAAAAACAAGTACCACACAGAAGGACTCAATCAGCAGCAATATGCTGCCATTTGCCAGCTCCTTGATGAATGCTACCACAAACACTTCATAGCTGGCTATCTGCCTGACTGGCCCACTCACTGCTTTTCGTGCCTACAGTGAAAGGACACCAAAGATAATACTCAAGATTTGTACAGACAAGTACTGAGGAACATGCAGCTGGTTCAGAGTGGTCCGAGCAATAAAATGCTTTGCTGATCTAACTCCTGTCAAAGCCACTGTGCTTGTCCCCAAGAACCAGACAGCAACAGAGCTCTAGCAGGCGAGCGGAACTAAGTGTTGGCTTACATATCCAAGAACCAACACCAAATTACTGTTTGCTATATTTATAAATATATACACATAAAACACAGTAGCTTACCTACAGAAAAATAATGGTCAGGTGAAATAAAAGCAACATGCCAATCAGGGAATAGCATACCCTAATGCTACCAATGGATGCAAGTACAAGGGAGAGGAAGCAGAGAGCTAGCAGAGGAGAGCTCTCACTGCCCAATTTCTCATCTTCATGTTTTGTTACTGTCATGCAATGATCCATAATTTAGGAAACAACTTGGTCTCTAGAAACAATGCAGGCAGACTTTGTCTGTTTTTTATATACTGAAGTTGAGCATGGAAGGTGAACCTGTTAGTACTCAGTCTGAAGGAAAATACAGCTGTGAATAGCACTGAGTTTTGGAAAACCAGAAGCAACCTACCATCCATCCCAGCTTTGTGTACCTTCACAATACATATCAGCATAAGGTTATGAGGACTCAGAAGGGCTTTAAGCAGGATGACAAATTCTGAGCAAGAAAACCTACACCTTTCTGAGCACTAACCAGGGCATTTCAAAAAACACTCAGCAGCCTAAGTTCTAGCCCAAGTCTCATGGAAGAATTAATAAAGCTCCTACAAAAACTGTGTTCCTGACTGCAGTTTGTAGTGCACTTTTTCATACCTCCTTCCAACTTGTCACATTTGTTTGGGAGAGGGGAAAGTTGCCACACCTCCCTAACCTCTCACTAACTTTCCCAGCAGAAAGACAGTAGACTATGCACCAACCATGGATTCCCTGCAGTCTATCAGCCTCTTCGGCTTTAGAGAATTCATCAACTAATATATTGTGCAGAAGCCAAACAATGTCTGCGAGTTGTCACTTTCTAAAGAGTCTAAAATACCAGATCTTGTTTCTACTTAAATTTCATATTGTACTTGCCCTTAAGCCCTGCTTAAAAAAAAAGAAAAAAAAAAAAGAGAAGACTACTCTTCCACAGTAAAGAACATTTTCTGCTCTTGAATAACTTTAGCTATCCAATGCTTTATGCTTCTTCTTCAGTTCCTTTATTTTCCTCAAGATGATCATATCCAGCCCAGAAGACACATGCACATCAAGTCACATACAGGTTCTTCAAATTACAGATTTTTTTCCTGGGACTGTCTGACATCTCAGACATTTGAGACAACTGAATGCGGAGCTACACAACCACTTTAATCCAGGATATCTATTCTACTGTCAAGAGAGTTCCTCCTTGTTCCTTCCCATGATGCTTTAGCACTCTATTGTCTGGGTCATCATTAGCATTCACATGGTATGTCAAACCAGGAAACATTTCCAGGCAAAAGCTCACTTGTCCATCCCATCCCCTCCCACTAAACCATTCACCCAATGTGACTCATGCACAGCTGTGACCTTGGAGCCCCAGCCCAAGGCAAGCAGCAGGAAGAGGCTGGAGGCTGGCAAAGGGGCCTTTTCTGGGATACATGGATCTACCTTGGACTGCAGCGAGCATGGAAGTGCTACTCAAGAGCCTGTTTCTAGACAACCACAGCACATCAGGGCAGGATCTTCTGTGAATGTTAAACATTGTAAGAAACGGATGGCAACAAACACCAGAGAATACAACCCCTGTTGAATGTGGCTTGATTTGTACATCAGTTTTACTATACTCCTCATCCAGGGCCAGATTTTGCAGGTGTTGGAAAGGACATTTAAGCCACAGCAAATGGTGATTACAAACTGAAGCACATCAATAATGGAAAAATGTTTTCAGACTTCTACATGAATCATTAGTTCCAAACAGTAAAATTTCAGTGATTGCTCTCATTCCATAACAAAGCTGTAAATATTGCTAAAATCCACTTATTTTACTGCATGATGAATAATCTAAAAAAAAGAATTAATCATTTTTTTAGAATAGTTTAAGATTTATGAATGTTCAGAAAAAAAGTCTGATTTTTATTTATTTTTCAGATAGTTTCAAGCTAGAGATTAAGAAAAATCTGAAGTTTGAGCTCGCTCACATTTCAAAACATAGGAATGAATTTCATCACACCCAGCGCCTCTTGCACACACTGTTAAGAAATAAAACAATTCCAATTTGATGACCACATTGTGCTGATATAAGCTTAGAGACACTTACATTTAGAAGCCACCACTTACATCATCTATGTATGAGCAAAGTTCTAGTCCTATGACTGCATGCTTTATTTCATCTTAAAAGTAAAAAAAGTTATGCTGCCTGTCTTGCTATCAATTATTTACAGCAAGCACATCTTTTGTTTTCTCCAGAAACACGCAAGATGTCCTCCCAAGTTACTAAAAACGTAATACATGCATTATGTAACAAAACAATTCATGCATTACATGGGTGCTATATTTACCACATGCCACCTCCTTTATTTTAAGGATTTGATGTTTCTATTAATAAGCTTTTCCTGACAAAGCACCCCACACAAATGCAGAGAGACAGGAGAGATATGCACCTTATAAGGTACCCCTTTTCTCTTCTTCAAATTTAGAGTTAAGCCGATCTAGCTCAGTGACACAACTGAGGTGGATTGCTGCAACCAGAGGGGCAGCTTCACAGGTCTGCTCTCTTCCTGGTATCAGCTGTAACAAATTCATCTGGTCTCACCTCACTGACTTGATTCTTCTCACTAAACCAGCAGAAACCCAACGTACCGAGATGTGTAATGCATCATCCTGCAGTTTAAAAAGTGAATCATCATGACCGAAGGGTCAGGAAAGCTTGCTACAGCAGTGCAAGCAAGAAAGGTAGAGTGCAGCTCTTTTCCAAAGGCCATCCCCTTAACACAGACCAAGGTGAGATGAGCTGTCCATGCAAGGGTCTTCCCAACAGTGCAGCTGCTGCAGAGGGGCTTCCCGTGGTGCTAACACCCAGGCAGCCGCAGAGAAGTTGGGTAAAGGAGCGGAGTCAAACGGCAATTCCCTTTTTACTGCTACTTCAGTTCTCAGCCAGGCCACCATCATAAACTAGGACCACGGGGATGGGGTGTTACACCAGCTTACAGTGTTACAGAACAACACCTGGTTTGGTCTGGGCTATTTTGTTTTCAGAGGGCTCAAGGCTGCAGCACTATGCATATGAACACTGAGCCGGTTTTCAACTCCAAGAGCTGAGCCAGCAGCAGCTACTTTAAGGACAGGTGTGGCACATCTTTCTCCTCACTTCCTTGGAAACGGCAGCAGGCAGGAGGACATTTTCTCAGGCATTGCTCACTGTTTCAGAACCTCCCTGGAGCTCCAGATCTAATTAAAAGGTCAATGAAAGTCAGATTTTTGCCGTAGGAAAAAGACGTGTAGACATGCAACAAGCAATTACTGTAACCAGGCACTAGAATATCTGGAGTAGCTTAGAAGTTACTCAGAAGCAGGTAAGAGGGGGATAGTCTTTAAATGTCCAGAGAACACTAACAAATCCCATGGTAAGATTTGCAACACATAGTGGAAGGCTCAGAGTGGTTTTTGGTTGTTTTTTTTTTTTTATTATTATAATTACTATATATCATTTGACTTCTTCAGCTCTCTTTCTACATCAGGAAATCTAGAGCCAAAGGCATTCTGCCTTGCTCTGTTCCTTCTAGTGACCCTGGCTGGGAGTGATGAAGAGGAAGACCTTTCACAGCAGCACTCTCTTCACTAACTCAAAGTGCTAAAAGTCACTACCAACCTAGCACAGGTGAGCAGGGCATTAGGAGCACAGTCAGACACCTGGAACAGGAAAATCCCGGGGTTTGGGGGTATTCAGAGGGCAACTCCAGAAGGATGCTTCTTGCTCAGGAAGGATGTAGAGAGAATATAAAAGGGAAGAGAAATACATCTCTCAGCCTTCCAAGCTGTGATGAAAATGATAAAGCAGTGTGTTTCTAATTTCACGACACAACTTCTCCTTAACGTCCGACACTGACTCGGCACATTTCAAAATTTGTCTGTATCTATTCCCAGGCTTTCCATATACTGCAGTTAAAATTTTAATTGAAAAAGTAAAGTCTAGATTTTCGGGAGGGACACACACCAACATCTACTGGAAATCTATAAGGAGACCCTAAACCTGGCCTTAGATGTAGATTTCTAGAAAGTGAGTCAAATCATGTAGTACATGGATCATTAGCAGTACAGGGTCTTTTAAAAGTGCTCATAGCTAAAAAAAACAAAACCAAACTCCAAATTCCAAGTTATTATCAGTAAGCAATCTAAGAAACCTGCAGAAGTCTGTTTCAGAACATTGCCCATTTAAGTCACCAGTTTGCTAAACACTAAAAATCCTAATTATTCTGAAGTTTCACACTGACCAAATTCATAATACCTTCTATTAAAGAAGAATAAAAATCCATCTAAAACTTCCTTGGAAGCAAGGAGGGATTTTAATACACACTGAATAGCCCTGAAAGAAAACTTTTTGGATACATCATAATTTGGAATATTAGACACCTGACAGTTTATACATGTTCAAATTTTTAATCTGTCCTTTAAATAAAAGTCATCCTTAGGGAAGGCAATTTCTGGAAGAGTTAGGAGTGCATTTTTAAAATCCAACTGATTTAGAGCATGACTAAAGAGCTTTAGCATCGCATGTAAATGCAAAGCATACAGAACAAGAATCTAAAAACAGAACACCATGCCTTTTCCTAGAGACATTTCATGTCTCCAAGCATTATAAATTCAGCTCCCTCTAGTACAGTTAGAATGGAGTTCTTCCCTCTCCTCATTTTGCATTTGTCACTGTTCCTTAACCAATGTTTTGCTAATTTATGTACAGTACACTGAATAAGATCTTTCCCCTTATCTCAGTATTTTGCATATCAAAGAACACACTTTTGGGTTTATTTAGTCTTTTTAGGCCATCTTTTCCTAACACCTTTACCAGGAAGTCTTTCAGAAATTCATAAATTCAGTTTCTGCATCATGATTTTAGACAACAAGCTCTCAACAGACTCAAGCCAGCCCACATGACACACTCTTTAATGGACATGCTTCTAGAGATGCCCTAACCTCCTGCAGGCTCCTGGAAGCTTATAACCTCCACACTACCATTCCAAACCGACCGTACTCCCTCTACTGCACACCCCAGTGTGATCAGTCACAGCCCAAGCTCCCTGGGTTCCAGCTTCTCCCTTTCTTGCATATGCTTAAAGCCAGTAGGAAAGAAAAATCTGTGTATTGTCTTTAACTGATTCTAAAACTACTGCCATTAAAACACGAAGAGTATTTCAATCATTGTATCCACAGCTGTCAGTATGATGTCACACCTTCAGGTCTTGCTCCTCAGCATTTCAAGGCAGGCATATCAAGTGAGGATCATCACAATAAGCTTTTATATCAGGTGCAGTATCTGATGAACACTCTGCTTTTAAGCTTATTGTTTTAAACACAACTTTCCAGTTTTATACACTCCTCTTTGTCGAAGAGTAAGACTACCCACATGCCATCTTGGTTTAATAAGCACTGCATCCATAATACTTTTTGCCCTAAGATTTATTTCCATACATTTAAGTATTAATTGCTTTGTCTTCTTAATTTACAGCCCATACAGAGAGGTCTGTTGATTTGAAAGCAGAAAATTGCATACCAGGACATTCAGAACAAGCTTGCAGTAGGCTGGTAATATCAAATCTTCATCTATACCTCAGGATCCATTCTGCTGACTTCCAACCTCCTCCTTTACTCGTACTTGACTATGACAACCCAAGGTTTAGACGCTCCAATGCAACACCAGGGTGAGTACTTCCACACCAGTACAGACGCAACTGGAAATCCCTGCCAGTGCCAATGTGCTTTTACAACTTCCCATTTCCAGAGTAAGAACCAGTGAACATGGATTAACTTCCTTCCAGAAATCATCTGACACTGTACCTTGCCTCTGAGAGGGCCACAAGCAGAAGGACAAGGAATTTGCGCCAATCTTCAAAATACTTTTAAGTTGCTGCAACCTAACTGCAAATTAGTATAGCTGCTGAGTCAACTATTTACAGAGAGAAAAGCCATACTGCAGCCTTTCTGCTTCCTTGCACATCATTTTAGCTATACACCACTCCCTTCTCTTTCTCCATACAGAATTTAGTATTTTCATTTATTAATTTATTGCCAGTGTCATCTAAGTAAACCTTGGCTAGTTTGCCCATTCAGTGATTGTTTTAGCTCTTAAGTAATATTTTCCACTTGCACTGACTCACTTAAAAAAAAACATTCAGTCCCAAACCACAATCTTTTAAAGACTGTCAAACTTTTCATCCTTGATACTGTAGTTCAAAACTAGTTTCATTTTTGATGCTACTATTGTAGAGCTGAGGCTAACTATTCCTTTTGTTCCATAAACTTGTTTGGAATTTTCAAATGAAAAGTCTGGAAGAGATGTAATCTTCAATTTTTTCCTTTATTTTTTCATGTCTTAAGATTCTCAGTATTTATGATGCTTATGTCTTCCTTCTTTTAAGCTACCTGGAAAAAGTGCTGAGGACTGCTTGTTTAGTAACACATCATCCCATCTTAAGCTTACCACTGTGAATCCAGCAAGGACATGAACAGTACCGAAAACATTTTAAGCTCTTGGCAGTTTCATGGCCTTTAAAGTAACATGCAAGCTTCCATCTAGTTCTTATGGGCAGATACACTCACAATGCAATGCAAAGTTTTCCTTGAAGTACAAGCTATCACTTCTGGGAGTACCAGTAAAGAAAAGCACTGTTTACAGTGCTTTGATCAATATTTAGGACTTGAAGTGCTGCTTTTCCCGGTCCTTTCTAGGTCATGTATTTGCTTATGTTTTACTCCAATACTACAAATTTTAAATAAAATACTATGACTTCTCAAAAACCCATTTCTGGACAAGTATTAAAAGATTGCAAGTAGACAGTCTTGATTTCCTCTTCCAAGAATTGTTATGCACAGCTAAATTTCTTTCCTTGCCAATTTTTTTTTTAAACACAAGAGTGACAACTAGCAGGCTCCACCTAAGTGCCTTGGATAATGGAGAGGATGGGTTCTTAAGTGTTATATGGGACATGAGGAGGGAGGGAGAGAGAGGAGGGCAAGGAGATTGAAGTAAGAAAGTAGGTCTTGCCCATGTTTCTCTCTTGCAGAAAGATAATCCATTATCTTTCACCAGCTGTCACCCATTTCAAAGCTCCCCACAGAGCTCTGAAAGTAAATTGCTGGAGCATATTTTCCAGGAAAGTCTCCATATTAGTTTTCTGTAGCTATCAAGCATATCCTTGAAGTAAGAGCTATTATTACCGATGTACACCATGATACATTACAGCCACTGATACAAAAGATCATTGTAGCAATGCGTGCACAAGCTTGCATTAATGGTTTAAAGACATCACCACAAAGTGCCTTCTCTAAATACAAATAGGAAATAAGAAGTCTGAACAGCAAAACAAGAGGAAATTAAAGATGTAAGAGGAGGTGGAGGGTACTTCTCAGCAGTTTTAGGGAACAAGAGTGTCCAAAAAAAAGAAGTTGTTGCCATTACTTCACTATCTGCTTTTTACCCCAGGTTTTTCTGCACACCATGCAGGTACCTCCCAAGAGGGGAGCAGTAAGCACACTGTAGAACAGTGTGAACATCTTTGATACATCAATCAGAACCACAGCTGAGGGATCACAACCACAGTCTCTTGAAATAACTATACAACAAAGTTTCTCTGGAAAAATTAGCATGCATTATAAATCACTCACCCAGTCCTTGCCCCAGAAGGGTAATGGACCATTACATTGTACAGTGTTGTCAATGAATGCCTTCATGACATAGCTCTCCGTGTATGTCCTCTGACAAGGATGTCTACCAGAATTCCAGGCATTAGGAATCATGAGAATTTTGAAATCTCATTTTTCCAGGAATTTCCTGCGAGCAACATACTGCAAATCACAGATACAGATTCAATTGTATAGAAAGCCAAGTGTCACTTATGATAGGCTATTAATAATTACAACACATCAATAATAAACAATTTGGTTCTCAGGTTTTATCCTATTCTTGCATTGTTACCCTCATCACTGAGAGCACTTTCCTGTGCTATTTTCCATACATCAATATGAATCTGAAACATTGAACTTTGTTCTGGTTTGCACTGTCATCAAAAAGGAATATCAGCATTAAAACCATGCTGCAAGTCCAACCTGATCTAAGTCATACAAGCTTTTATTTTACAGAGGAAACAAACAAACAAAAAAAAACCACCAGCAAATATTTCCCATCTGATCTTTACAACTATGAGGAAGATAAGTTTCACTCTGTTGTTAGCAACTGCTTAGTCAGACTCCTTATACTGTCAGATATAAGGATATTAGGACCTACTAGATAGGTTCTCATTCCTCAAAGGGATCTCTATCTAGAACAGCTAAATCTACATTGTTCATAAAGGATGATTCAGGCTCACAGTCATACAGGGATTGCAGGCTCTTCTGACAGCTCCATGGAACAAAGCTTTCAACTATTTCATCTGCTATCGAGGCCAACAACTAGATACAAGGAAACCACGCTTGGGAAACAACAATAGACATAAAACATAGGGCAATTCTCTTCCAGGAACAAGGAAACGTGCTATTATTAAATAAATGGCAGAACAACATGAACAAAATTTAGTTTCCGATCATTTAAGAACCTAAAGTTTAGTTAAAATCTTGTCAATACTTATGTTGAGACTACATGGCAAAATGTCAACCAGTCAGGGTAAACACCCTAGATTAACAACAACAACAAAGTAAAGTATTTGACACAACCTATGTGAATTATCTACAACATAAAGATTCATTTCATTCTGAAAAGTATGAAGAACTGTTTTCTACTAAAGCAGTCATCATGTTAAATAAATTTGCTAACACAGGAAAAAAAAAAAAACCACTTAATTTTAGGTTGGAAAGGACCTCCTACTCAAAGCTGAGATAATGTCAAAGTTCAATCAGGATGCTCAAGGCCTTGTCCAGATGAGGTTTCTCTCTTAGGATGGAGAGACTACCACCTCTCTGGATGGCTCTTCCAGTGTCTGCCCACCCTCAGGAGGAATTTTTTTTCCCTTACACAGAGAATCCTCCTTGCCACAGCCTGTGTCCCTTGCCTCCCCTTGGCGGTACATCTGAGAAGAGTCTGTCCCTGTGCTCTCCCTAATCACATACCTGCCAGGATGAGGATCATGGTCAGATTCCCCTTCCCCAGGCTCACCAAACCTAGGTAGCTCAGGCATTTCTTTCACATCACATGCTTCAGGCCTACAACCCTCTCTGCTGGACTCACCTCAGAGTCCCAGCGTTTCTTCTGTACTGGGAATCCAGAAATGGCCTCACAAGTGTTACAAAGAACAGAATAACCACTACCCTCAAGCTGCTGGCTAAATTCAGTCTTGCTGTTGCAGTCCAGTACATTGGTAGCCTCTATTTCTACAATGACACACTACTGACTTTTTCAGCTATCAATTACCAGGCTCCCCAAATCTTTTTCTGCAAGGCTGTTTTCTAGTTGGTTATTCCCCAACTTTTACAGCAAGACTTCTCACTTATACTGAATTTGGCAAGTTTTTACAGCATGAGGGAAATACCATCTTCTGTATAAAGTCAACAGCACACTTCTGCTCCTGCTTTGAACCACTCAAAGGGATACATACTTTTAACGCCAACAGTTACTTCAAAGCCCTCTCCTAAGAGTTGTCAAAACTTCTCCATCACTCATTTATTTATTTCTTTAAATGAAAAATCCCACACCCCCCTTACCGCCTTCTCCAAGCATCAGGTCTTTTGTATTTACAATTCATATCAGACACAGTCAACTTTAGGATGCACCAGGATTGATTATTTCTAGGCATGGATGTAGACCTGAGTGGGTCTTGCCCACCCGGGTCAAGCCTGACCAGTACAGGTGTGTTGGTACAGCACCACACTCAGCCCAGTAAACCCTGCTGGCCCACGATAACATAGCCAGAGTGATAACCACAGTTCAGTTGCCTTAATAACCAGTAAGTACTTTAAAGGGCAAGATAAAGACAGTCTGTGGGTCTGATACAACCTCCAGTTAGGTATTCCCACTGTATATTGTCCTATACCATGTTATCTGGAGTCCCAGGCCAGCAGAACCAGTTTAAAACCGGGAGGTTTATATTGTCACTATTCCCAACTTAAATATTAACTGTCCAGGAAACCAGAGGCTGAATGGACTGATAATGGAAGTCTTCAGTTACATAACAGAGTAAGTTAACACAACCAAACTTAATTTCCCTGTGCAGCAATACCAAGCCACGTGACTAAGATATTTTGCTACAAGTAGTTAAATCTGGTCTGGAAATGTTTGTGCTTCTTCCTGTGACACAAGAGGCTAACTCATCTGCAACTTCTCAGAAAGTCTGCTCTGAAAGATAAAGTGTTGTGAGTTTAGGAAAAATACCACATTATCCATAAAAGGCTGCAAGATGAAATACCACAGACTCCAGCCTTCACTCTGCATATATAGCCCAACATCTAGTGGTTACTAGCTACCAGTTACTCCATTAGGACCTTTAGATCACTTTCATTTGTACATGTAAAATTCTTCTTCTCCCAGGCTTCTGCAGTAAGTCATATAGGGTGACATTCTGAATCACAGAAATGTAGTTTCCTTTTTTTTAGGCAAGTAACTTGCCTAAAAGAGAGGCTTGCAGGGCAACAAAGCCATCCTAAAAGGAACCCCTGACAAAGTGCACACCAAGATCCTTTCCTTGCCCTAAAGAACATATAAACTAAAAAGAAAGAAAATGTGTACATTTATGTTGCTCCCATTTCACGCAGATGCAGTGCAAATGATCACAGACTAGATAATGAAAACTAAAGCCCTTAATGTAAAATTTTCAATACGAACTTGTTACTCAAGTAGACTCAGCCACGGAAGAACTACAGTCGCTACTCTTCTTCAGACCCGCAGTCCAAGAATAGCCAGAAGTCTGCAGAGCATACACACTAGGCATCCATCTTTCAGTGCTAACCAAAGACAAGGAGACCACAGCCACGTACCCATTATACTCACAAAAGGGGGTGGAAGGAATTACACATGATGACCTAACTAATCCTTTCAGAAGAATAGCTAAATTTAAAGACTAAATACGCATCTTAAAAAGCAAACCTTTGGGAACATAGTTCAAAATGATAATAGGATCTTTATCCCTAAAGTCACCCTCCTGCTGTTTCTACTCTGCCTTAATTACAGTAAAATAAAAGCCACTGAGAAGACTCCAGCTTCCTGTATTGATAATCCAAGTCACACAGGCAGCAGTAAAGCCAGCAGCATACCAAAAAGCTCTGTGAAGAAGCCAACTTTTGAGGAAAGATGTGCAGAATGAAGATCACAGAAGCCATTCTCTAACAACAGCAGTTATCCAGAGATATATAAGGCAATGGAGACAACTCCTATCCACCTCCAAGTTATACATGGATCTCTGGAAGAGGGGATGGGAAACCACCACAGACAGCAGAATTCCTCAAGAGTGGGGAAAAGGTTTCTGATGCCCCATAAGTATTACCAGTCAATTACAAGGAACTTTTCCTACCTCTGATGAGGACAGAGATTTCCCCACCCCACATGTCACTTCGCACAACTCTTAAGGGACTCAAGTTTTTAACACCTTCAATTCAAAAAGGGCTTCTTTGCTGGGAGAGGCTATTTGTTGTCTTTTTCCAGTAATACAGGGTTTAAACCAATTTAGAGCATGATATATTTTTACATACCTTTGGAGATCTTTTAGTGATCCAAAGTTTTTCCTAAGTCTCATGTACTGAGGGAAGGCATAGCGTTTAGTTCCCAGGCCTGAGGGACCATGATTAGCAGGGAAATCATAATATACTAAAAATCCCCACATTTATAAGTGTTGCTGTATTCTGGATAAAGTTACACCATCTATAAAAAGAGTGAATCCACACACTGCAATCACAAATAAAAGTACAATATTGCCAGAATAGCTGCAATAGTCCTTTAAGACTGACTTCCAGTTAACTGAGTTTAAAACTGCCTCCATCTTACTTATTACTTCATCTTTCACTGAATGTCTTGGTCAAAATTAGAATATAACCCAGCTTTAAGACGAATTAAAAGACCAGACAGAATTTTGCATAGACTTTTCTAAAATCCTGAACATGCACATCTCACTAAGCTGGCATAAACACATTTCAAGTAGGACTTAAAGGCATTTTCCATGTTTATTTTTACATTGAAGCACAATTATAAGTGGTGAGAAGAATTTGGGATATATCTGCAATTGATGCTGCTTCTGATCTTCTCCTTCACCTTTTTGGGAAAGGCAACTATACACGTTTAGTCCTCATGCACTTAGGCAAATTAAGAAGTATACCTCAGTCTTCATTAATGCACACCTAATTAATAAACACCATACATGTTCAATAGTTCAGGGATGTTCACCACCTTCCAAAGCTGAGAGTCTGTAGAGGTCTCAGTATGGACATCTGGAGGTACTAGTCACATCTGAACCTTCAGGCCTGGTTAAGTAATAACAGGTTTCAGTGTTAAGACCCTGATGACATAAATGACAGGAATTAAGATCTCAAGCACTTCAGGATGCCCGAGGCCTCAGCTGGTAATGATGGATGCACACACTTAATCTGAATGCACTCAGTATATCTACAGACATGATTACTGAGGTCTACACAAAATCAGGGCTTAAGAAAACAGTGTATAGTTTCCTGTTGAAAAAAGCGACATTCATTATGGTGAACAAAGATCTTTATAAATGAAATCCTGCATTCTGGCAATCTGCATAGGCTGATGAGAAAAATAGAGTGGAATATTTTAGTGTTAGGAGACAGCTAAAATTAACAGATCACATCAAACCACAGACTAAATGTACTTAGAAATTCTTAGACCTGGAAAAGGTTTTTAACCCCTTTTCTTAAAAATAAAATAAAATAAAATTCTAGAGCTTCAGTGGGATATAATAGTGAGCATGATACAAGCTCTTTGATAACTACATCAAGAATACATTGGAAGTGTACCTTATGAAAGACTTAGAAATTTTACTGCAACTCTGTTTAAATATTATCAAAGGCAAAAAGAGTGAAAAGCTTTAACAAGTCCCTTCTATTTTTCCAGACAGATTTGATTGTGGTACATTATCCTATTCATCTTTTCAGACACAGGTAGCAAATAAGATGAACCCATAAAATTGTTCCTAATCCTAGGCACTATACTCTGTTAATGTCTCAGACAAATTTGTGATTTTTAAGCAAGCATTATAATTCTTCCTTTTTGTAATACCCATCCGAAAACAGCTTGTGTGAATTGCCTGAAGTTAGAGGCAAGGGATAAAATAGAAGTTTCATAAATTTCAAGAATCTGTAGTAGCTTAACATTCCCAACTAATCTCAGCTTCAGATCAAAAGTTTAATATAAAACCATGAAGTAAAAGCAATTTGCTAAAAAAAGCTAATGAAATGGGTCTCTTCATCTCTGACTCAGTTAAAATCATTTGCTTCTATTAGGTGTACAAGAAACTGACTCACACCCACATGTGAATTATTTTCAAAAAAAAAAAAGGTTAATTCAACCTTACTTGATAAAAAAAGTTCATAGAACTGAATCTGCTGACTAAACAGCCAAGCCATTTCCACTGATAATGCACAACGGTGCCAAACATGGAACTCAAAGACAAATTAAATAACACTGTATCTTGATATTACCTATGAAAAAGCAGTATGAAAATAATTTAGATTTCTAAGTGAAACAAGTCAGAAAAAATTTTAGATTTATGGATTGCTTATGGAACTACTTCTGCATTCTGTATCTTATGTACCCACAATGAGAAACTACTTGCTGCACACATTTTTTTCTACATGAAGACAAATTTATCAATGACTTATCCCTTTCTCAGTTTCATTTATAAACAAAATTAAAATACAAAACATAAGTCAGTCTTTAATATGCCAAAGAATTCCTCAAGCCCTCACTAAAGTCTGTTGCTGTTTATTAACAACTTTATCCACGGGAGAAAATCAATACTGACTTCCTTCTACGGGACAAAAGACAAGCTTCAGCAAGGGTGTCTGTCATTTTTACAGCACACACTAATCTATCTCCCATCCTCCAGAACACATTACTTTCCCACTGTCCAAACATGACTGCAGCATTCAGAGCCAATGTTTCGCAGCATAAAGTTTTACAGACAAAGTCATTGAAAGATATTGTCTTACTTTAGAAATAACAGATCAGAGCAGATGTACGGTAAAGAGTCTACCGTACAGATGGCAGCAGGCTTTGAACCTTGTGCCTTCAGATCACTAGCCCTGACCATCATGCTATCAAAGCTAATGTGGCAGGCTGGGCTACTTCAACATGATTTAATCCTATGTATTTTTCAAAAGAACAAAACCAGTTCAAAGCAGAAAAGTGGGATTCGGCGGCCATTGCTCACTCTGTTCTGCCAGATGACCATCAAAGACTTAGCAAAGGCAATCCAAGCTACAGTGCCCCATCTCTGACCACAGGAATGCCTTCAGGGAGTAGGAAAAGGCTCCAGCTCCATGCACGCTGCACAGTGCACAAAGGAACTGTGGCTACCAACACCACTGGCCTTTCCAGAACCTCTGCAAGACACCTGCAACTTCACCCTGCCCCAGTGGGCCCTCATCCACATCCTCCTGTCACTAGCTCTAGTAAGTGATTGTAACAGGCTTTGATGGATAGAGGATGAAAGAAGAGGAACTTAAGCCAGAATCTGAAATTCAGTTTTCTTGCTCATCAGTTGTTTTCTTTATCCAACCACACTCATTTTACACACATGCCCAATAGGCTTACTGCTCACTGCACAGCTTTTGCCTGCACAGAGCGGAGTATTATACAAGCTGGCAGAGCCCAAGGTCCCTTCCTGGCTTTTTCTGTGTATTTCTGCAAGCAGGGGAGGGGGGAAGAGTGCTAACAGGAAAGGAAGAGGAATTTAAGCCCTAAAGTCAAGAGATACAACATGTTACCAAGTGACAGTTTTTCCTGCTGTAACCCAGAAAAGCCAAAAAAAGATCATCATAAGCAGCCCTCAAAGTCTGACAACTCCAAGGCCATCTCAAACACCACTTCAGGATACTTTGTCTCCTATACTAGCAGCACAGCCATACATCATGCCTCCACCCTTACCTAGCACTTTTTCTACTACATCAGTGCCTGTGGCAGTCAGAGGACTAGGTCTACCCTGCAGCTAGTTTAGAAGATGCTCTAAGGCACACTGGGAAGACCTTTTCATCTACACTTCTGAATACAACTGCTTTCAGGCTGACAGAACAAGCTCTACGCTCTTCTAATGGAAAGGCCACCCTGAAAGGTTCTCAATTCCCTCATTAGGTATTTTTTTTATTTGAAAGGTTGATGACTCTTTAAGCAGAACTGGAAGGAGTAGGTCTAGGAATGAACTTGCAAAGTTCACAGAGCATCCCCAACAGCAAGATCCAAACTTGAAGCACCAGTCCTGACAGCAACCCAAAGTTGTGAATCATTGCACCAGCACAACAGCAACCCTTTCTGGTGAACTTTCCATGCATGATTTTCCCATCTATGGTCCAGCCTCAAGTATAACAGATATATACACAAAAGTAGCAGTTCAAGGCTAGACTAGAGAGGTTGCTTTGTGTGCTCTGCATGCACATTTTTCCCCTCCTCTAGCCCAGACTGGGAGCATATTGCTGGTACTACACCAGCACCCGCTGCCTATTAATGACAGACTGTCTTCAAGGGCTCAGTGGCAGGTGCCCAGCTGTCCTACTTGTGTTAATCATTTGCAATCTTCTTTCTTTTCCCTGCAGCTTTAGCCCCCTTAAAGTAACTTCCTCTCAGGAAAATTAAAAAATAAATATTTTTTTAAGTCACAAAAAAACCCCAAACAAAACAAACAAAAAAGCAAAAATAATAAGAATTAAAAAAATATAAACCACACCCCCCCAAAAAAACCATACAAACGAAACCAACCAACAACAAAAAAAGAACAGCAACAACAGCAAAAAACAAACACACCACCCTAGCTGGGCAAGAGACCTTGCTCAAAGACGAGCAGAGAAGATAAGTCACCATTAAAAGAGGCAGCACATAACACATCAGAACTAGTCCGCACGCATCCCGTGCGCCTGTGTCAAGGAAAAAGTCCTCACACTTCAGGTCCGTCTGAACTACCCTGACATCAGTTTTGAGGTGTTCCGAGAGGACTCACCAGTACACAGTCCAGGAGTGAGACAACACTGAATGAACTGTGTGGGGACATGTGCCATGCCATCCTCTGTAGCATGTCAGCATCACAAACCAGGGTCAGAGTAAACAAAGGCTGGAGCAAGAGAGTCTCCACAGCACCAAGAGCATTTTAAATACAAATAAGGCCCTCTCCTGTTAGACTCTGAACACGCTCGCCTACTAGCAGCAAATTGTGCCAACTTAGCTGGCCAAAAACAGAGCAGCCAGTTGTGCCAGTCCCTCCTGACCGAAGTACAGGGCAGCAAGCACCAGTCACAGCCAACTGGAATAACTCCTGAAAGACAAGGTGATGTCAGATGAGTGTGAATGGGATGCCAGACAGCAAGGTGCCCTGTGAGCAGCCGCTCTAGCACAAGACTGAAAGATTCAGATCCCGCAGTACGACAAAACAAGGGACTCCAGAAGGAGGAACACACTGTACCTGAAAGCTGAAGGGCAGGTGATGCACAGGCCACGTGGCCTCCACTATGCTTACTGATAGCTTGAGGTAGTCTTCACTAGTGGCCTAGGTCAGCTGTACCAAGGGAAGTACGTCCACAGACTTCCAGGGCCACGCCAGACTGTTTTGCAGGCTTTCGAGGACGCAGAACTGCCTAGTTCCAGCATTTCCCCCAGTGCCTGCTAGGTTACCTTCCTCACAACTCAAAGGACAAGCAGAGATAGACAAGCAATTTGGCCTCAGAGGCATGGGGGTTGTAGCGTCCCAGTTCCACTGATGACTTCCAGAGAAGAATGAGCAAGTATAACTAGAATAAACAGGACTCTTCACTGTTAGGATTCGTCACTGTTTCTCACTCCAGGAGCAGCAGATGTAGCAACAGTTTAAAAGACACTAAGCACAGATTTGAGAAATTAATTCTTTCTGAACATGTAGACATGGGTCTGCTATCTAACAGATGTGGGTTCAATTCCCACTACAAATACTGAGCATTTTTTCAGTATCTGTTGTATAAAAAAAAATAATGATAATCTGTTAAGTGAGACCTTATTCAAGAGTTGTTAGAAATAAAAATAACTAGAAGAAAAGGACTTTTGAACTCCTCTCTTCCAGCTCAGTTAGCTCTTCTCCAAAGAGACTTGGCATAACCATGTGCATATTATACTTCCACTATAGGAAAAAAAAATAGTTTGTTGGAAAACTCCATTCACCATGGGAAAGCTACAACTGCCACGGTTAAAATGGCAGATTCTTACAACATTTCCAAAGCAATGGAAGCCACAAGCCACCTCAAGGCGAGTGACCACACCCTGCGCTCTTCTATGGTTAGCAAAGAGGAAGAAGATTTTGAAGAAATAAGCCTGTGGCAGGACTGCCGGGAAGCAGCAGTGGGATTTACAGGACAAAAGCAATGAGATACACCACTCGGGGCTCACCAGCCTCTGCAGGTGAGGTGTGTGGCTTCTACAGATGTTGAATAGGGAGAAGACAGCATAAGTCTCACAGGACAAATGTAGGACTCTATTTTCTGACTCCCCACTTCGCTTCTCCCACAGTCACCAGCTCCAGAATACAAGCAGCATCATGCTGCTGTCAAAGAGCAGAGATATTCACATCCAGTAACTACACCACACAACTCAGCATCTCCTCTGCAACTCACAGCCAGGAAAAAAACTCTGCCTCAACTACCATGCCTCAATTCTTATTTTCTCTTGGCAATCATGAATGCAAACAAATTTATCAGCCACGCTAAATCATTTTAAGGGAATTTTACATGTGTAATACCTCACACCCAGCTTCAAATCCAAACTAGTGAAGAAATGCTTCTTATAAAGCTTGGCTTAATTTAACCTTAATGCCCACAGCTTACTTCCACTGTCAGCGATGTCTCCATTTTGTCAAAAGGAAATTTCTTCTATCTCCAGTTGATAAAGAAACACCGGTCTTCAAAGTATACCCCAAATATTAAACCACACTCATGCTTCTACAGACACTTAACAGCACACAGAACTTGTGAACATCAGTCCAAAATATCTTCTGACAGAGAATCAGGCTGTGATTAAGATTGCACATCATGACATGAGGAAGATTAGCATGTTTGGCATGATATTTTCCTTATTAGCTGGAGGCAGAAACAAGTTCCTTGTCAGTGGAAACATACTGTGAGGGCATTAGGACACAGATAAAAGGTGTCTTACTGTTGGCATTTATTTGATTTTAACAGCTTGAAGGAAAGGGAGGAACATACAGTATCAACTGTAATTGGTTTTAAGGCTATTCCTTGTTGATGGAACACAACTGTACAGCAGTCCAGATTTAGGCCCATCCCCTTACCATCAAGGGCCTGGATTATAAACTTTTATCCTTACTCTACAGCACCAGATGGTAGCTCAAATACATTTCAATTATTTATTGAATAGGCACTTTGTTATACTAGGGTAATCCCACACTGCAGTAAGAACTACACACTGTTTTTATTGCAAGCTATACTTTTCATCAAGTCAGTAACCTTTTCACATTCAGTGAACACAATAAATAGAACTAAAATAAGTGATTTTATAAACAATTGGATAATCGGCCTCTCCATCACACAGAAAATTACAACACAGGGATCAATCAGTAAGACACAACCACCAGCAGTGCTACAGAAAAAGCATATCATTTTCTGGCCTGCCCCAAATCATTTCCTCAACTTCAGTGCTCAAAGTACCACGTAGTCTGATCTATCACATTTACCAGTTTGTGGATGCCCCCTTGTTCAAGCCATCAGCTTGAAAACCAGACTGCAATTTGCAGAAGACACACAAAGCTCCCACCACCAAACAAATAATCGATGTTCCGCAGGCTGCAGCCTTACAAGGCAGATGTGATAAAGTGGTTAATTATTCAGTTGGCAATCGCATTACTGACGTCAATAGAAGAGTCCAGGAAGTGAATCCTCTTAGTTTGTTAGTGTATGACAAAGAGTGGTGGTCCCCATAGAAATTAAGGGGAACCAGCTGTCCCTACAAGTTAGTGGTCTGGTCTGTAGGGCTAAAGACATACATTTGCATTTACTGAAGTAAATCAGCCCCTCCCTCTCCCTCAGGAAATCTTTTGGTCTGCTTTGCTTTTTTTAAGAAGGCTCTTTAAAAGCCTAATTAACTGTACATGTATGGAACAGCTGATAAACGGGACAATATACTCGTGAGCAACATCTCCCTCGCCTCCAATTCTTATTCCATGGAGAAGTTAAGACATCTTTGTCATACCTTATTATTCATAACTTAGCTGAATAAACCAGTCATCCACCATCACCACTTTAACATAAATTCATTTAGGCATGCAGCAAGGAAGGATCTGCACTATCCACATACCTGTACTTAAGAGTCTTAACTAGACAACACTGGATAGAAAACTTTTATCCTAAGCGTTGCCACAAGTATCCACGTTTTCTTTTGTCAGCACGCCCTGGACTACTGAAAGTGGCTCATTATCAGGCTACTTAACAGTAGGAAACCATTAAACAAAGCTGTATAAAGGCTGTCTAGAATTGCTCTGTCCTTCGGGGGCACGCCCGAATTAAAAAGACTGCATGATGAACAGTAACTGTTGTTCCTTCAAGACGCACACAGGCCCCCTCCAACAGCAACGAATCCAGCACAAGGGCAGCATCTCAAAGCCTGAGCCCGCTGCTCTCGCCCTCCTCCCCT
>VWZY01010939.1:374551-412071 GCA_013399075.1 Chloroceryle aenea
GAGCAGCCCCGGCGGCACCCAGCCACGCCTACCACGCAGCGTCCGCGCGCTCCGACGTGGGCAGGGCCGAGCGAAGGCGTGGAGGAAGATTGGGCCGAGCGCCGAGCCGTAGCGGGCGTGGGTGGCGGTGTATCCGCTCTTTCTCTGCTGCCTGTGGCAGATTCGCCGCGCAGCGTGCGCGGAGCGGAGGTGGCGGGAGCTGCGTGTTCCCGTCCGCACTTTCGTTTCCCGGTGGTGGGGCGTAGGCTCTGTGTCTGTCTCTCTGTCTCTCTGCGTGCGTGCGTGTTTCAGCCCGTGCCATCCCAACGGGATTTCGGGGCGAAATGCCTTGCCCACCGGTCAGGCAGGTCTCGCGGTGGCCGGGCAGCCAGGCCCCAGGCCCCCACCAGGCCGTGCCAGAGCACAAGTCTGGTGAGGAGCAGTTGAAGGAAATGGGGTTGTGTAGAGAAATATTTTGGAGAAGAGAAGGCTGATGGGTGACCTTCTCACTCCCTACAGCTACCTGAAAGGAGGTTGTAGTGAGGTGAATGTTGGTCTCTTCTCTCAAGTAACAAGCGCTGGGACAAGAGGGAATAGTCTCAAGTTGCACCAGGGGAGGTTTACGTTGGAATTTAGGAAAAAAATAATCAGAAAGGTTATCAAGCACTGGAACAGGCTGCCCAGAGAAGTGGTGGAGTCACCATCCCTGGAGGGGTTTAAAAGACTTGTAGGTGTGGTGCTGAGGGACATGGTTTACTGGTGGACAGTGCTGGGTTAACTGTTGGACTTGATGATCTTAAAGGTCTTTCTTAGACTAAGCAATTCTGTGAAGGACTGGGGTGACCCCGGAGGCCACCATCCCTGCAGGCCTTTGCTGGGCACTGCCTGTGCAAGGCCAATGTTGGGCTTGGGAGGCTACCTGACCACAGCTGGAGTAGGCCCTTCCCTTTCCAAGCCTCAGCCGAGCTGAGTTTTTGTCATCTGTGTTTTTCTGTGATTTTCTGCATCCTTCAAAGCCTAGCTGGTGATAGGGCTTTATTTCAAAGCAGCATCAACTAGCTTGGGCAAATAGAGCCCTGTGTGTTAACAGCTGCTTTCCAGTCTCCCTTGAAAGAGAGGGGAGCTGAGTGTAAGGCATTCAAAGCTTCTGCAGTGGGTTGTTTTGTTGGGGGTTTATTTATTTATTTATTTCATTATTGCTTACTCTGAGAACGTTTCTGCCTGGAGGCTGCAGCACCTTAAGGCAAGATGCTGAGTAGCTTGTGATGGGAGTTTACATCTCTAGGAATGCAGCCAGTCAGGTCCTGATGCAAAGCTGAACCAGGGTGGATGCCTTTTCCTTGCCTGTCTCCCCTGGTGAGTAGATGGAGTGCTGTGTGCTTAAAATCACCTTACTGCAAAGAGACTGAGTGCTAGTTCTGTCAGGGCTGGGGAACTCCCTGCCTCCAGGAGCTGGAGGTAGATAGGGGTTTGCACTGTGGCAGCTGCAAAGGTCCTTCAGTCAGTTGCCATTGAAAGACCTTAATGTTTTCAACCAGGACCAATGGCTAGGCCAAACCCAACCAGTACTGTGTATGGGGAACTGCCTTTTTCGAAGGGTTGGGAGCATGGCTAGACAGAGCTAGATGGAGTATTGTGTAGCAGAAACTATTGCTTCCAGTGTGACAGAGAGGATGATGACAGAAATACTAATTTCTAGGAACCCTTGGCCATGTCTGATGGTTATCACTCTGACACCAAATACTTGTTCTATCAGAGAGTTATTCGGGTTGTAACAATACTGTGCTGGGCTTTTGGACCTACTACCTGGATCAAGAAGGTACAGGCATGTTGGGACCTGTTAATTCTGAAAAATGCAGTTCGATAGAAGATCTCAGGAATCATACTTTTATACCAAGAACCTGTAATTTTAAAACAAAATAAAACCACAGTGGATTAAAATTGTTTTGTTTTTCCTGAATGACTTCTATGTCTTTGCACGTCCTTCTGCAAACATCCACTTGGAAAAATATCACACAGCCTATCTTAAAGTTTTCATTGTTCTCTCTCTGTGTTCCTCCCTGGTTACAGTTGTTTCACCTGACCTCAGACTGTTCGATATTGCAGATAATGTTCATTTGCAGGATCCTTCACATTTTAAAAATCCCCCCTTTTTTTTTTTTTCCTTTTTTTTCCAGTGCTGTTGAATTTTTGCTTTTGAAAAGGTGACTAATTTTCAGGCAGTTGATCAGAGTAATGCCTAGGGAGAACTGAATTTTAAAGATCCTGTCACAATATCTATCTCTCCCTTCTTATCTGTTCCTGCTGTGGTTGGTGATTATCACCACCTCCTTCACCAAGGAAGAGACTGTAAAGGAAACTGCAGCTGGATAAGGAAAGACACATTTTCTGCCTACCAATTGCTCCAGTGTTTCTAGTCTCCTCAATTTGTTTTACACAGAGAGAATTTGGGGATTTCCAGAGCTATATTGAGGGCTTACCCCAGTCACAGAGAAGAATTGGGTCCTGTGCTGGGAGAAGGACAGATGGGTGACAGATGATACTGAAGCCTGCTTAACAGCCATGGATCTGACCACCACGTGCAGGATTATATATGAGCAGTACTGGAGGTATTCCAGAATGAGTTGAAAAATTTCAAAAACTCTTGTGAAGAGCTAAAAGCTTTGTCATATTGTAAATAATGCTGGGGTTTCATAGCAAGGTTTTCAGTTAAAAAAGCCGACCTAGCTGAAAAGTGACATTCAGTATGCACACTAAAAAATGTATGTAAGGTTGAAAACGTAGCTAAAGGTGTTCTGCTTCTGTTATTCATCTGTGCCAATTCCATATACTAAAAATAAATGTGACCTGGCCAAAATGAATTAAATGATCAGTCTTACCAGTTCCTTTTTCCTGTGGCATATTTCAGTGGAAAAATACAGCCCCTTTTTCTGGGACTGATCTGATTTTATTTATTTTATTTTATGAAGAAAAAAATGTAAGTGAATGAGTTCTCGCTTATATATTTTCTGGAATCATTGTAGACCTGCAGAACTAAAGGCACAAAGTCCATATGGCTACTTCTTTTTTTCAGATCAACTTAGGTCTCCTTTTTTGTTGTTTTTGGCTGTACTCCAAGTAACAGTAACTAGTAGAGGGAGAAATTCTGTTACAGAATTTTGATGGCAACAGGAAATAGCTGTGTCACCACTTTATGACTTCAGGAAAATCCACCCACAGACCATTTTGGAATTGAGAAGAATGAAGAAATATAAAGAGTATGGACAGAAATTGCAAACACAGCTCATTAACAGACCAGACCCCCATGCTAAAACCAAACACACAAAAAGTTAAGATATTTCAAATATTTACTTTGTCACGTTCAGACAGATAATTACAGAACAAGAGGAAAAAAGCATCAGGTTGCAATCTTCTATTTGCTTTTTGGTTTAATTGTTTTTACATTAGTAAGCAAAGGGGAGACTCTGAACAGCTAGAAAACCTATTCTACTCATTAAGGAAATTAGATGAAATTTCCACCTGAGAGAGAAATGGACTAATGTGCAGCCAGGGATGAGCTTTCTAAGGATTCAGAATGCAAAATATAATTAAACTGAAATCAGAGAAAACTCATAGTAATGAGCTCCAAAGGTAGAATATAAGGAAGAGTTAAACGTGTAAAAGCAACACGACTGGTTTATATCTTGCTGTTATCATAGACTTTCCTTCCTGGAATTATTTTTTAGGAAACTGTCACCTTTCCAGATCTGTTTGTGTTTGGCAATATTCTAAAAAATGCCTTCTTGCCAAAAGCAGTGTAAATCTACAGCTGTCATCCATACTGGGAGCCAAAAATAGTCTGTCAGGGGTGGGGGGGGGTGCTGTATTTGATGACATTGCAGCATGTAAGCCTTAGTATTGAGCTAATGTACTCAGTATTAAAAACAACAACAGCTAAGTCACCATTGCTGTGATGTTAGTCATGGTGGGAAGTACATCAAACATTTCTCAAAGAGGAGAAAGTCTCTGCTTTTTTTGGTGATGGATGCTAGACCTCTGCCTCAGCATCCAGGGAGCTCTGTCTGCCTCAGCTCACCGGTAATGCACTAGCTGAGCAAGGGAGTTTCACAAATGCTCTTTGAACATGATGATGAGTGAAGTGGGAGGAAAGAAAGGGCAGTTGCTCACAGAGAAGTGCTGGGAAGGTTTGAGAGTCTGTCTCTTTCCAATTTTCACTGAAATCCTTTCTCATAACAACAATAACAACAACAAAAAGAAAAAAGGAGCAGCAAAGCCATTTGACAGGCTACCTTCTGTTAAGTGCATTCTGCCATTAAGTGCATTTGTTGGCAGTGCTTCTGTTTTGCTCTTGTAAGTATGTAGATCTTAGTGTTGGTATAACCCAACATTTCGAACTGAAGGTGAAGTAAACTGGGATATGAAAAGATTTTGCACTTTGTTCATGCTTTCTTAAGGAGAAAAAAAGACCCCAAAGAAACAAAAATTCATTCAGTGTATTAGTAGAGACTTTTAGGGACCCTATCACTTCTGGCTGGGTTGCTCTGCAGGATTTAGGGAGCAGAATGCCATCATAAGCAAATAAACCCTTCTCATCCCTCATTTGTCCAGTCCAAATGCATCAGGTTCCCAAGCACATTGTTTTTTCCTCTGCATTTTTTCAAACACATATAATTTTCTTACTCAATAATTTATGCCTATTTAAAATTCACCTGAAAGAAGAAAACTTGCCTCCCTGCTGCTGTTTCAGGAAACCTTCAGTCTTATTGATCACTAGGTTTCGTGATTACAGGCAGCTTAATACAAGGAGCCTGAAATGGATCACATCAAATTAATGGGCTTCCCATTCCATTCACGCTTTGAGAGCAGCATTAACTGAAGTGGGCAGCTGGTTCCATCAAAATCATTACAGGGCCACTTGTTCTTCTCCCCCCTTCCCCCCCCCGAGTTTGTCTGAAAGTGACAGAAGTGTAAGGAACTAGGGGTGTAGATGAGGTCATTGTTGTGGACATCTGGAACAGAATGTCATCGCCACGTTCAGGCAACACAACGGCTCATTTTTTTTTATTTCAGTTCTGATTGAAAGTCCACAATATCCTGAGGAAAACATTGGCTCAGTGGTCTAGCCTGCTTAGGCACATGGCAGTGTTGAAAGAAAGATGAAACAAAACATAAAAGCCCCCTTAGAGTCACACTACTTCAGGGATCTTCAGAGCAGTGGTACAGAGACGATATTAAAACCCCCAAATACTCTCCATCAGTTAAGACATTTTCCAAGTAGCAGTACCATGTCTTGTTCTCTGTACAGCTGCCATTTTATCACTTAACAGTGCTGTGTTACTGCAACTTCACATCTGCCAGACTCATTCAGATCAATCTTTGCACAAAGAGTGAAAAGCATGGGGTTGCTAGAGGCAATATTTTGCGCCTGAGTTGATGCTAGACTAAGATTATCCAATTTTGGTTTGTGCTCTTTTCTTCTTTTTGCTAGATACTCTGGCACTCTGGTTTAGCCAAACTGACAGTAGAACTATTCATTGCAGAGAATAAAATGAGTTTTAGGTGATACTGCAAAAAAAAAGAAAGAAGATAGGAAATGTGTTCTTTTTTCTTAGCTAATCTGTAAGATTAGTCCTCTTGGGTTGCTGAGAGTAGCAGTGTATTCATGGTGCATTTCAAATTAATCCTGCATTTTATTAATTTTTTTATGTCTTGGGAGGAATGACTGGAGATGAAAAATAAGACTTCTCCAGTCTTCTCTCTTGAACATTTAAAAATCTGTCACTGACTTTAATAGGAGCGTTCCCATGGAGATAAGCGCAACTGAGACTACCTACAAGGAAAAGAACTAATCTGCTTTGAATGAATTATTTTTGCATTTTAAGTAATGTTACTTTAATACACACTTTATTCTCCTATGACAAAATGCACTTTGCTTTTCAGAAACTGTATAATCAAAATAAAAAGCAAGTTCTATTGTATTCTCCTCCCTGGTTCTCTCTCTGCAATGGACAATCCATAATCATTTTGTGAGAAGTTGAAATCAGAAAATATTCCAATCTAGTTCTAAGATACAGGCAGAGCACAAACAGCATTCAGGAAAAATACAGTTGTACAGTGCCCTAAAAGCAGTAGGAGGTATTGTGCAGAAAACACTTTACTTTTTCAGTAATGATGACCTGGCAAACCATTTTCAGCTGGTGGTTCTTTATTATAAATTTCTGAACAGTGTTCAGAAAGACAGAGGTGGGACCAAAAGGGCTTCAGTTTGTTCACAATAACCTGAGACTGTGTAAAAATAACTGTATCAACTTCAACATCAAATATCCTGAAAGGCTGCTCCTGATAATTCTCACTTCTATTTTTTTGCTCCTATTCATTTGCTCTGAACAAAGATTTCACCCAAGCTTCAGGCTGATCTTGGTTGCACCACTACACATCCAAGAGGCACTCAGTCTGGATTTCTGCAGATGCTACCATCCACCTTTTCCTGTCTCAGCAGAGACACGCTGAAGCCCTCCATCTCACATGCTGTGCTAACAATTACCAAGATTTTTAACAGCATTGACAGCAATTCAAAAGAGATCTGAACCTCACCGCACTGCAGGCAAGCGTCGATGCTGCCCCTGCCTGACTCCTCTCAGCCACTGCCAGTCCCCCACCCAATGGGAAATACTTGATCCCTACTTCCCACCTCCTTGCTGGGGGATGGCTCCCTGTAATCACCCCATGTCAACCTCCTTCTCTTCAGTACCAGCAGTGGGCTACTCATCCTCCGATAGCAGATGCTGCAGCAGTGGGTGATGGCACCCAGCTGGAATTTTCAAAACTCTGTGGAAATTGTGCTGTCTGCAGGAGACAAGGGGAGGGGCAGACAAAAAACAAGGAGGACTCTAAAGAGCTGGATATGCACCTGCGAATATGGGTTGGGGGGCTGAATGGTGGCTGGTGATGCTCCTGGGATGGTGTTCAGTCCCTCCTGGAAGGAGCAGCAGCAAGGCTCATTCTCCAGCTTCAGTGAAGAAGGAAAGGACAGCTGCAGGTCTCCAGCTGGCTCCATAGATGGATTTCCTACTAACATCAGGATAGAGGCTGCATCTGCTAGTGTGTGATAGAGTCAAACATACATTTTATGGCATCACACATATCTTATCAAAGTCCTATTTCCAGTGACAAAAGAACAGACACTGATTACCACATTGTGCCAAGAGCCTGCAGTCCCAGCCGAGGAGGTCCTCTAACCAGCAAACACCATGGGAGGAGCAGCAAAGAGGGATTCTCCAAGCAGCCTTAGGTTCAGTGAGCTGCTTCCCTGCCATGAGATATAAGGGCAGATGTATAGTTTAAGAGGAGGCAGCTGCTGTGATTACCACTTGTTAGTTCTGAGTCTTGTTACCTGTAATGGGGAAATAGGACTTTTTTGAGTGCAAAAATGGAGACTCTGCAGTGGCCATTACCACAGGCTGAGTCCTTAGGCTGGACAACCCAGAAGAGCATGAAGTTCTGATTGCTCTTTCTGAGAGGATTGCCTTGAATACTGTGTGCAGTTCTGGGCCTCACAATTTAAGAAGGCTGTTAAAGTCCTTGAATGATTTCAGAGGAAGGCAACAAAGCTGGTGAAAGGGCTGGAAGGAATGTCCTATGAGGAGAGGATAAGGACTTTGGGCTTATCTAGTTTGGAGAGTAGGCTGAGAGGTGACCTCATTGCTCTCTACAGCTTCCTGAGGAGGGGAGGAGGAGAGGGGGGCACTGATCTATTCTCCCTGGTATCTAGTGATAGGATGCATGGGAATGGTTCAAAGCTGCATCAGGGGAGGTTTACACTGGACATTAGGAAACATTTCTCCACTTAGATTGTGGTCAGACACTGAAACAGGCTTCCTAGAGAGGTGATCAATGCCCCAAGTCTGTCAGTTTTTAAGATACATTTGGATAATATCCTTAAAAACTTGCTTTAGCATTTGGTCATCCTGAAGTGGTCAAACAGTTGGACCAGATGATCATTGTAGCTCCCCTGCAACTGAAATAGTCTATTCTAATCTGGTGTAGTCTAGTCTAAATAGATTCTGCTTCTGTTGCTGACATTAAACAGGAGGGGGGTAGATCCTCAGCTACAGTAAATTGTCATGACTTCATTGGAGTCAATAGCAAATTGCAGAGAGTCACGATGTCAATAACTAAACTCCCCAGGGTGATCTTCAGCTGGTAGAAATGGTCATAACTTCATTGAAATCCACTGATGTCCATCTGACCCTGAGGTTTTGCTATTGATTATGCTGGGAGTAGGACAAGGCCTAAATTTTATTTTGTGATGGTTCAGGAACAGAGTAAATTATTCAAAAGCATCCATCATTACTGCAATTAATTGGTGTCTGTCCTGGGCAGGGTTGTCTCTTTCAATCATTAAAATGCTACTTGCCAATCTATGATTTGCCCTGCAGATGTGAAAATCTGCACTAACATAATATATGTAAAGTAGAAGGGGTTTGACTATTTCAGGTTTCATTTAGGTGTGTAGCCTATGGTTGCCTCAGGTAACATCTAGGTACCACTTAATCATGATAACATGATTGAGATGCAAATCCACTTGCCTAATTTAAATACATTTATTCGCTGAACCATCCAGCTGGGTGTAGTTTCTAAGAGTAAATGTAAAGTACTCACAGCAGGCTTCAGATTAAGCAGAGTCTCAGGGACAGCTTCCAAATGTAATCATTCATTGTCACAGTAGAAAGTTGAGGTCACCTTTTTAAAAGTCCTATCCCAGGATTTTAACCCTGACATCATGTAGGCAGACTCCTGTATCTAAGGTGCCTTGTAGCAGCCCCTGACTTGCTGAGACACAGCCTGGTCAGATTGGCCATCTCTCCTCTAGCTTTACTGCTCTTGCTGCGAGTAGATGTGGGACAAGCCATGACATTAGCTGTGGACTTGGCAGCGTTATATTTACACTTGGACTTGATGATCCTAAAGGTCTTTTCCAACCTAAATCATACTACTGTTCTATGATTTTAATGCTGTTGGCATGCAGTCTCCAGTCTCCAGCTCAGAGTAAACGCAGATGCCTTGCAGGTTCTGCCTGCACCTCCTCCTGCCTACTTAATTTCCCTTTGAGAGTAACTCCTGAGACTCCAGTGAAGGTTTGCTTCATTTTCACTACCTCGAGGCCGGGCTGTGGGGCTCATTCAACACAAAGTATGAGCTCTAATGGTATTTTAATGGACCTTTCTAGTTAGTGTATGACCATACAGAGAGATGTTTGTATTCCCATGGGCTCACGGCTAAATCTCCAGTAGTTTTGCTTGCAAAATCCTTCCCCCATCACACTGAAGGAGAGTGGCCAAGTTAAGAAGCCTGATCCTTTAGACTGCAGGCTGGTCATATGCTTAACATCTCTCCTATAAAAGTCCTGACTTGTAAGAAACTCAAATACACCTTGGGAAAGCACCAGCTATAATATATGCAAATGACATGATGGAAAAGGACTAGAAACTTGGAATGTGGAATGTTTTGATCTTATGCAGTTCAGGCCACCTCCAAACTATGGTGTAGCAACTAGAGGAGTATCACAACCATGCAAAAGTTGAGAGAGCTGCAAGACTGACTTTCAAAAATGAGCAAACGCACTGTTTTGTAGCAGAAGCAAGCCAGCTAGATATGCAGTGTGAGCATATATTATGATGAGCTTGGGTTATTAGCAGTCACTGGTTTGGAAGCCCTCAGTGAATAAATTTGCTGTTTCAGGACAAAAAAAAGAGAGCACAGTATCTGCTTCGTCAGTAGTCACTGCAGAAGTGAATGATGAAAGAACAGGAACAGTCCATGAAGAACTGTGCTGATACATGTTGGTTGCCTCAAATTTGCTGTAAGAACTGGACAAGAGAACTACAGTGCTAAAACAGAGGAAGAAACCACTCACATGGTAAAAGGGTTCTTGGTCTATGAATAGTTAGGGAACAAGATCAGCTAACTGTGCCACACTTAGAGATATGGCTGCACAGAACTCCAGAGATCAGGTCACTTTTAATCATGTTAATCAGTCAAGATGGAGAGAGTTCATGAGCAGCAGAACTAAGGAACCTTTTTCCAGTGGATCTGTGCCCTGTACACTAATGCTAGTTCCTCCTCTTGTCCTCTGTATCATTTCCACAGCAACATCTTCAGATCTGCTCTGCATCCAGCACTCCAGTCCCTTACCTGCCTTTCTCTGTCTTGCTTCCCATGCCTCTGTCCTCCAGCCCTGCAGTATGCCAGGGCATTTACCACTTCCTTCTGGCTAATCACAGTATTTCCAATTCCCTCCTTCTTTCCCACGTAATTCCTGTGGGCTCTCAACTGAGCACTGCCAGCATCCTGGCCAGGTTTGTTGCCAGACCCGGTAGGTGAGGGCTGGAGGCAGTCTTGCCTTTCTCTGTGTGAGGGTACAAATGCAGCATCTCTCTCTAGTAAATTACTCATTTGAACAGAAGCTGCATGAAAACAGTGTCTTTGCTATTTCTGTGCTGTTACCAAATTTGGTAGAAACTGGGTTCAGTAGTTGCTGGTGCAGGGGGAACATCAGATGCATAACCAGAAGACAGGTTGCTAAGGAAGTCAGAAACAGCCACAACAGCAGGCGCCTGAGGAGCACTGACTGTGACTTGTAAGAATGCCAATAGCAGAAATACCTGCATGATTAACAATAAGATGAAGAACAGGCATAGAAATATCCTGGAGGCTTTGAGGAACCCAAATCTTGACAGAAACGTCACAGAAATGCTAAGATGAGTTTGAGGTTTTGACTGAGTGTTGTATGAGATTTATGAGAGATGTTGGTATCTGTGAGATGTACACAACATGGGGAAGACGACACAAAAGTGGCTGAAGATTAACATGCAGTGTGATGGATTGTTTGCATTCAAAATCCAACTCTGTCTCTTGCAGAGGGATACGATATTCCTGAAAGTAGGTGCAAAAAGCTGACATGATGAAGCAAAAGATACTTCTTTTGTGTCTTGCCAGACATTATGGGGCAGAGTAGAAGTCCTAACAGTATGTGAGCATTTTATAGAAGTGGTAGTGAAGGGAAGATAACAAGTGGTAGTGAATGAGATAAAGAGCAAAAATGGGAGATTTTAGTTCTAAAGAATTCAATTGCAGAAAGGCAGAGGAACACTTTAATGAGCTCCTTAACAGAGAGGTGGGCAAAGGTGAAGAGTAAGTGGCCATTTTCCAGACAGCTGAGTTGTTTGCAGCATAATTTTTGTAAAAAAAGATGCAAAAGATGCTTGGGAAGCTCAGGACCAACAAGGCAGCAGGGCACAGAGTGTTCCTGCTGAATTACTAAAAATGGGTGGTGGATGAAAGCCTTTACAAGCTACTTTTATTGGCTTGGAGGTTTGAAACAATAAAGGAAGGGTTGACTATGACCTAAATTTTATGCCTGGTTTGGAGAAAGGAGGAAGACGAGAGTGTGAGAATGTCAGAAATTGCTCTTTGAGGCTTGTAAAATGTGACACCCATGAGAGTCAGACCCCTTGTGCCAGGGAGCTAGTCAGCCTTTTCCAAACACGGGACTCAGGATAGTCTGGGATGGATTTGCTGCCAACAGCCCTGGAGGTCTTTCAGACAATGCCTTCATCTGAATGAACAGCTCCTGAGCTCAGGCTGGGCAGACACAGGGACACACAAGCCCTGCGCATTCCCCCTGACTGCTGGGGCTGTGTTTTTTATATATCTCCCTGTGCCTGATTCTGGATAGCCTTTGAGTTTCTTCTCTGTCTCTCAGCGCATGTCATTCAGCCTCAAACATTGCCCAGACAGAATCAGGCTATCCAGAACAGTCAAATTCCAGAGCAGTCTCCCCTGCAAAGAAACATGTTTACTCTGTCTTAAAGATCCCTTAAATAGAAGAACAGCATAGAAACCTACTTATGAGATTTAAGCCAGTCCTAAACCAGCATATATGGAACTACTGCTTTTGTTTTGTGCTGTAATCTCAGCAAAATGCACCTACCACAGACCATATGGTGCACAGTCTGCATTCAATACCACCAGCAAGTGTCTTTTCTCCCACTTTTATTGCAGCTACATACAATGCTGATGAGCTCAAAACTTTTGTGAATAGGACTCACGAATAGTTGGCAGTGTATTGCATGACAGTGCTATTTGCAGCTTGGCACTTCTCCCTGATTTATTGCTTCACATTAGTCATCAACATTAAAGCCCATCTCTCCTTTACTGGCTTTGAGAGACTGATGCCCGATTCACTTTGAGAAGTAACCAACTTTACAAATATTCCCACTGACATTCAAGGATCTCCAGTTCAGTTTGCAGAGAAGGTGGTTACGAAACTGTCATTTGCTTGTGCATGAAATATAACCATGTTAAAAACTTTCCAGTATGTAATTTTCACAGTCACCTTTAAGAGAAGAGCTGTATTGCACATAGACCAGCTCTCTTCCTGCTTATTAAATCCAACTGTTGTCTTAACCTGCAAATTTTGGTAGCTAATATTTTATATCTCCACCTAGTAATTTAAAAATACAAGACATTACAGATAATTAAAGTCTAAAAATCAAATGCTTGCTGGTTTGCTCATGTCCTAGCCTACCCTCATAAGCTGTTTTTAAGCCAGTTGTCTATCTAACTAGATGCTTTACTGCATTTTCAGACCACAGCCAATAGTTGATTAATCTTTAACTTTTCTTTTCATGAAAAGCTTTATAAAAATCTTGGCACAAAATACCCTCTCAATTTTCTCTTACTATCATTCCACTAACAGCTTTGAAACATTGCAGCAAATTAGTTATGCAAGACTTCTCATAATTTGACATCGTCTGTCTCATCATTGTAAATAAGGCACTGAAGCCCTGATTTACCAAGACCTGTCTCAAATAGATTACTGCATTCTTCAGAAATAAGAGTGTTTCCTTCCTAATACATGTTTATGTTGAGTCCCCCTCCCACTGTATCCGACTGCATTTTTCTTTTGGGAATATTGTCTCGCAGTGACAGGGTCAGTTCAAGTATTTTTGAACTCTGCAAATTCTACGCTGACTTGCTTTTAATTGCCTCTGATGTCTTTCACCTTTTTGCTGGGCTGGTTGGCAAGTTCAACCAGCTCTGCATTCCCAAGGTAGACACACACCAACGGATTTCTGCAGTTTCTGTAATCCCTCCTCTCGGCAGAGTTGCTGAAAGGCTGAAGAACGCCAGCCTTCGTCCTGGCAGCATATCATTGCTTAAGCACCCATTATAGGTACTTCAACTGCTGGGACATATGGTGCAAAATATGTGCTGGCAAATCATTTCCAACTGTCACGGTCTCTAAGGCCCCAAGACACCTCGTACTGCAGCCTAGGCTGCAGCAAACACATTACAATGTCCTGTGGCATCCTCTTTTTCCCTGACTTATATCCACTTGAGCAGGAAAACGGTAGCAGCAGATTGATTGCAATATAGTTACCACTTTTCAACACAGAAGAGTTTATTTTAAAATTACATTTGCACTCTATCTTGTATCTTGCTTGTACCTGTCATAGTGATAGTTACCGGGAAAGGAAAGAAATGCAACCCCAGATAACCCAGCAAACAGTGATGAGCTAATTTTTACCGAAGTTTTTCCACTTTGCAATGATTCAGCAGCAGCTGCCATAAAAATCTCTCTTCTTTTTTTTTCTTTTGATAGTGGAATAAATAAGGAGTTATTAATGCTCAGGAAAGAACCAACCCAAAACCTGGAGATTTTCTTCAGCTTGTTAATAGGTCTGTCAGTTTACGGTTCCGACAAAAGCAATATATCTAGGAAAGCAGCAAGTACAATTAATTCATACTTGACCTGACACAAGTATCCAAGGATGCAGAGTGATCTGAGCTGCAAGGCAAAAGCTACTTAATTCTTGCTTTTAGGACACTACAAAGCGAATAAAGTTCCCTGGAAGGGGTTTTGCATGCTGGGTGCAGCCAGGTCTGCCCAGCAGCCACCCGTGGCATTTGGTAGGCGTGCAGCACACACGAGCTCATCCTTCGGTTTGGTGCAAGTGCTCCCTCCTAGTTCACTCAGAGCTGGCCCGGCTCCATGGTAGCCAGTAAACTGACAATCCCCTTCTCTCCAGGACACTGGCACAGTGCTGACAGCTGGCACTGTCAGTGTGCATGGCTGGCACACTGTGCCAGTGTGCAGAGGTGGGCACAGCTCACTGCCTGCCTGGCTGAGCCTTCAGGCCAGATGCCAGAGCCTCTCCTGCCTCCCCAGGGGATGCAGTGGCTGGGGGAGCCTTCTGGTCCTGCTTTGGAGAAGTCTCTCCAAGAATGAGAAAGAGGCCAGCCCACTGCTCCTCATTGCTGGCCATCCCTTGCTGCACTGCACCAGCAGGTTTGGTGCTGCAGGGAACAACCTGAACCCTAGAGAGCTTGGGGCCATGTCCTCACTGGTGCAGACTAGCACTGCAGCAAGCCAGGGCAATGTTCACAGCTCTTCTCCTTCCTAGGGGAGATACTACTGAGAACTGGCATGGCCAAATGAGCTCAAGGCTCCACAGAAGTGGAGATCCCTGAGAGCCAGGATGCAATTCATCAGGCAATAGGTAATTTTTTCCTTACTTTCTGAAGTAAGATGGGTATCTGGGGCATCTGTGGAGAAGGGAGATGGGATGGCCTGAGTCACCATATAACCAACTCACTCTCTGAGGACTGTACATAGCAAGGGACAATGACCAGTGGCTGTAGAAAAGGAGGAATGCAGGGCAGCTGCACTTGCTGGAGCCTAGGCTTAAGCCCAAGCTGCAACCTCTGTCTCCTGAGACTTTGCTTGCTGGAAAGAGACAGGCTCCTCAGGGGCTCAGTCAGAGCACAAATCCAATTTGGATGGCCATATGTGCCCTCTATTTCTCCTCCTCTGTGGGCATGGTGGAATCCTGCTTCCTCCAAGAGTACATGCGTATGTGTATGTGACATGGGCGAGCCAGTCTCAATAGATGCTCAGAAACATCTGAAACATTAATCTAAGTGGTCAAAATCTGGAAGTAGGCACAGAAATAAATAGAAAGAAAAGCAAAACCAAACCAAAACAGAAACATGTAGAAAATAGCTAGTCAAGAAAGCTACAGATGTGAGCAGTTTTTAATTAAAAGCCACTTAAAAGTGTGATGGTTCTTTCAACAACAAAAGGGCTGGCACTTTGTTCTTACATTGCAACAGTCACAGTGTCAGAGCACGAGAGATGCTGGGAGTGAGCATGTATGGTGTAGCTGAGTCATGGTGGGGAAGAAGAGAGAGGAAAAGAGAAAGATGGATTTAACTCTCAAGCTGAGGTTCAAAAGTACCACACCTCCATCAGTAAGACCTCTTCCTGCTGCTCACTTCTGTGAGGGGCTGGGTGCATGGTGCTCTGTCCCTGCACTCATCTAGCACGGTTATTTGTAGCTCCTCCACCCATTTCATAGAGGGAACAGGCAGGGACAGGAGCAGAGGGGGCAGAAACTGCCATTGTGTCCCATGCCAGGTAGGAAGCAAGCAGTGGCAGGGAGATACTGCTGCCAGAGGCAATGTGTTCTGCATCCCCAGGCTTTGGGGGACAGTTTCGTGGAGAGGTGAGACTTGGGGCATGCAAAAATATCTGTCTTTTCTGCCCTTGGGTGACAGAGAACATTTGTGACTAAACTGAAAGAACTCTTTCATAGCAATTGGAGTGACAATTAGTGACAATGGCAGGCCGCTGTTGTACTGTGACCATGGCTTATTAGGCTAATCATAATTGTCTCCCGGTTACCTTGTGCTCCTCCCTGTCTGTATGGGGCATCCATCTGTTGTTGCTTGTTCTGTAATTAAACCGGAAGGTCTTTGGAGCAGGGACCATCTTTTCATTATGTCTTGCACAAGGGGGTCCCAATCAGAGCCTCTTGCTGCTACTCCAGTGCAAATAAGGTAGCAATAAATAACAGAAAATACTTTACTTCTCTTCATTTGAATACCAGTTACAGTTTAGAAAGCATTACTGCTAATGAGACATGGTTTGTGAGAGGTGAATGTGCCTCATTAGAGTAGAGACACACATACTTTGATGCTGGTGAAGGCTCAAGGATTGTGGTGAGACCAACACTCCTGCAACTGCAACATGCTGGTTCTGGTGCCCACGAGAAGGTGAAGGCTTCGCCCCCAGCCACTGGTGGAGGAGGCATCAGGGAATTTGCTACAGGTTGCTTAACCCCTGGGCCAGGGGCAACATGTCATACATGTATGTTGAAGTGTGTGTGTGCATGTGAACATGCTCATGGGGGCAGGACGCAGCAGGAGGACCTGGTGTGGGGCATGCTGCAGCTGGGGAAGTGCAGAGGCAGGCAGTGAGCCAGGGAGAGTGATCCATGGTGCCTGTCCCAAGGCAAGGTGCTGCTCTGGCTTGGGATGGTGCATGGGCAGTGGCTGCAGCCTCTGGATGCCTGAGCCGGGGCAAGACACTAGGAGCCTTAACATCAGGTCAAAATAGGTTAAAAAAAACCTCCAAGAGAGGCCTACAGCGCAACCCTTCAATCTAGGCTGTTCACCACTCACATCACCTCTTTCTAAAGGATCTTTTCCAGATCCCTGTAGAAGTATATTACTGCACTGCTGCTTTAGTTACCTGCTTCAGAGGCAGTAAACAAAAGCCTGCACTGCTAGTTCATACTTCACAGGCATCAGGCTTTGGATGTGTCAGTGCTTTTACTTTATTGTAAGGTCCAGAAGGCTTGGAGTTTGCTGCAATGAGCACCTTATTGAAAGCCCTGCAGGGCCAGGACCCATCTCTTTCTCCTTCACTGATCCAGGAACAGCAAGAAGGGGTCCCACATATGGTGGGTGCAGCAGCTGGTGCAGCACACACCATGCACATGCCATGCACATGCCATTTGTGGTGCTGCTGTCAGCTCCTGCGGCATCCAAAAACAGGTGCTGCCTTTGCGATTGCTCCAGCTCCCTGCAAACCAGCTGAAAAAAATTTCTCTGCTCCTATAAGAGAATATTGCCAACCTGCCCCAAGAGCGTGGTGCGTGTTATGAATATTAATACTGAAGTCTTGCTGGAAAAAATAACCCGAGTGCCCTCTAGTGACATCAGATCTGAGTGATGCTGGGGCTCCAGGGGACATTGGTGGACTTGGGGCAGGGGGTTCTGGCTGAGCAGGGATGTTGGGAGCCCAGAGAGGCCTTGAGTGGTGATTTGGGGAAAAGACCTTTTCAAGGATGAGTATTTCTAAAAATAATCTGTGGCTCTTCCACTGTAACCTACTGGAACCCACAGCTGTCCATGGCAGCCCCACAGCCTGTATGTACAAGCTGGCCACTAAGAAATCCCACCAAGAAGGTACCAGCACCGTCCCTGACTTCCCTGACCCTCCTTTTCCCAGCTGCTCTGGCACAGCAGTAGCAGCCCTGTTACCCAGCTTCTCTGATTCTTCAGCTTTTTCCTGCTTTGATTTCATACGCCCCTATGACAGAATATTTTCCATGGAAACCAGTGATAAAGTCACAGACAAATGTTCCTCACAGTTCTGTCATCAGCTGCCCTTTTAAATAAATGAACCAAGAGAGGTTGGTGGCAGCTTACTTCAGCCTGCTCCCCTTGCCTCTGCAGCCTCAGGGCTCTCAAGCCAGTGGGCACGGGAGTCTCTCCTCTCCCTCTGCACAGCCCTGCACACAGCCAGGGTGAAGAAAGCTCTGTTCCTCCAGCTGAGCCCTGCATGGGGACTGTATCTGTTCTGGGTAACTCCCTAGTTTTTATTGAGATTTTGGCGTGTCTTTGCATTTGTGTTACTGCAACTGTGGCAGGCTCGGGTAGGAGCCTACATGTCCCTTGGCTTCCTGGTGGAGATCCATTTACTGGAATAAGTCAAGTGAGAAGATGAACAGACGAGCAAATTGTCAGCATCCTCAGCTGGCAGGCCTTCGCTCTGCATGCAGGCTGGACCAGTGCTGCCATTGCTAAGATGAGGGAGTCAATTAAAATGGTCCTCTTAACTGCCAACATATCTTTCCAATTCAGTGTGGTTGCTTGGAGGAGAGAGACTCTCATGTGATAATGCAAATTACCATCACAAATCAAATAACAATAATAAATAGCTAGGGTGATAATGCTGATTGTAATCATTGCATTTAAATGCCGCTGAGCTGATCTTGTAAACTACCCTTGTCCTAAACAGGCTACAGTCCCAACACCCAGCCCTGTGTGGCAGCAGAAGAATGGGGACATTCAAATTTGCCACACAAATGAAAGTTTACAGGTTGCAACATGCTCAGTCAGAGATACTGGGCTGTCTAATGCACTCCAAGTATTCTGGTGGCTTTCCATATTTTGTTTTAAAAATGAACTTAAAATAAGCAAGACCTAAGTGCATTATTACTTGGCTTTAGTCTGCTGAAGGATGAAGATTTAAATATGCATGGCTGGTTTGCAGAGCTTTTTTGTTTCCATTGCTCTTTTGCAAAGCATTTAAACATACCGACTTGGAACCATAAAGAAAACCTTCAAACGTTAATTTGAGACAACAAGCCTTTTTTTTTCCCTGGGAACTCTGATTGGGATGATGTAGCCAGTAGATACACTTGATTTGTAAAAGAGCATCCTTGCATCTCTGACCCTTTGAATATTGCAGCTGCCTTGTGAATTTATCAAGCCCTGACTGCCCATGAGAAGCCAAGATGTGACTGCTGTGGCCACTGGGGTGGGTGTTATCCTGGAGAAGGACCCCAGGGTGTGTCTTGCTGGGGTCAGGAGCGGCAGGCCTGTCTCTTCACAGCCATGGGGACTGAACAGCAACTCTTACCACACCTCAGCTGCTGCTAGCTGCAGCCTGTGTTGCACTGCAGAGAATGGGCAATTGCTACTACATTGAAGTCTTTGGCTGTAAACCAGCTCATAAATCACCCCAGAAGCAGCCCAGGGAGGCAACAGAAGCTTGTGATAGTATTTATCCATCATTTCAAGCCAGAATCCTCTTTTCAAAGGGCCATTTTCCCCACTTTTAAATCCAAATACAGTGGTCTTTACAGCATTTTGCTCAGCACAAACCAAGGTGGCACAGGATTCCCCTTATCTGCTGCACAGACCCCACTTGCTGCAGCAGGAAACCATAACTGTGCCTGCTAACCATGGTGGGTATTGTAACCACAGCCCTGTGTTGTAACCTCAGTGGGAACAGGAGCAGTGTCAGCAAGGCTTCTGCCTGCTTTCTGTTATGTCTTTCCAGAATGTTTCTTCCTCTGTAACAGTCAGTGAGTAAAATGAATGAATCAAGAAATAAGATGACACCTTGCTGCCTGTGACTGGACTTCTCCAGCCTGACTAACTGTAAATGCTCTAAATCAGTGGCCCATGAGTCCCTGAGCAATTAGAGTTTCCAGTACTCGGGACTGCTGGAGATGAAGCCACAGTGCCACTCCTGGTTTCATGCAACCTGATGTGTGACCACAAGCCTGGGCATGGGGATGAGCAGGGCATCCAGCTTGCAGACAATGGCTTTGTAGCTTGCCACCTAAGATGTAGGCTAAAATAGTTTACTTTCTCCACCTTTCCCTTTCAAATTATTAAAAAAATATATAAACAAGAAGGAAATATAACTTTTGTGTTGCATTGTAAATATGCCATAACACCAAGGCCATGCCATTTTGCCTCTCGGCCCAGAAGCCTTCCTCCAGGCAGACCCCAGGGTCTGTCCCCAAATCTTGCACCTTTCTGTGTCCTCGCTCAGCCACTTTGCTTCCCCCATGTAAGCAATATTGGTGTCTAATTTGTGGTCTTCTGCCCCCCATTCTCAGCAGCTGCTAGAAAGCCCTCCCCAGACCCGCCTGCCAACTGCAGTGGTCTCTTTTAAGTCATCCCCAAAATTTTCTAACAGAAATTTTGTGGTGAATCAGGGCAAGTGAAGAGGAGTTCAGCCATGGGTGACAATGGGGCTGATTTTGCTGCTGCCCTCTGCTCTGTGGGCATATTGATTTCCCCTGTCTCATCCTTCATCATGAAGAGCCTGGGGGAGGAGGTGACCCTACCTGAGGGTGTCTTTGTAGCACCTCACTCTCAATGACCCACCAAGGGGCCCACCAAGGCACAGCGAGGATGGGTGGCATGCATACCCAACAGGCTCAGAGGGACCACTGAGGAAGGTTCAGCACAGAAGTCTGGGCACAACCATCAGCGAAGTCCCACAGCTGTGGAGTGAGGAAAGCATGTGCTTGTGTCTCCTCTAAGTAACCTGATGGTTGCCTCTCCTGGGAGTAGGCTAGAAAGGACTTTGGCCATTTTACGTAATATTAAATTGAAAAATAAATAGAAAAAAAAATAAAAATAACATGCCTTTGAAACAGGATCAGTGCTAAAGTGGCGAATAAAAGTAAGCAATTGTCCCTGCTTGGGGCTCCAGGCACCTGGAGAGGAATAAGTAAACTTTTACTACCCAAATGAGAAGTGAATAAACTCAGTTTACCTGCCTTTGCCTTTGCCTTTGATGGGTAGAATCAAAATCTCCAGGCTTCCTGCACTGATGGAAACAGCACAAAGATGCCAAGGCTTCCTCAGGACTCTTAATGTACTGCGATCTCCCCTCCTTTCCCTGCTCTCTGCCCCTTTATCCGCTGATCAAACATCTGAATTCAAAGAGGCTGATCCTGGGGTAAGCACTATGTCTTCACTCACTTCTATTATACATCAAGAGGGTATCTGGTCCTCTGAAATAAAAATGGATCCAATGGCAAAAGAATTAAAAGGCAGAACCCAGCTCTGGCTGCGGCCTCTTTCCAACTGGGAGACCAACACCCAGCCCCTCACTGCTGCTTCTGCGCAGTAAATAATTCCTTCTGAAGACAAAGGAACCGGGGAGAGGCAGGCAGAGAACACAAGCTGCTCTTTTTAGCAGTACATTCCCAACTTGAAATGCACTGAGCAGACAAGCCACTGGCCAGCATTTATCCCTCCAGTAAAATAATGTGTTGGGAAGCAGGTTGCAGGCTGCTGGGATGGAAATGTCAGCGATATCAGTGGCTACTCTCTCTGAAAAACACTGGACAATGAATGTCACATTGCTTTCCCCTGTGACCAAGCTGCACAACACTCTGTGACAGGGGTTGGCGAGCAGCAGGAGTGAGGGCAAGGAAAGGGGTTTGCTGGTTGCTGGACTTGCAAAGGGCAGTACCTCAGTGCCATCCCTCTGGCTTGGGCCAAATACAGTGTCTGCAGACTGCAGTGGGAATTTGGTGACCTGACTCAGTGGAAGCCACCCTGAGCTAGTAGCCTAGGTCCCTCCCAGCACGGCTGGCTCTGAGCTGGAGCCCATGCCATCAGCACTTGAAAACAAGCCCTACACTGAGGGCAAGATCAGGGTCCTCTTTCCCATCTCATGATGGCATCTCATGAGAGATGAGAGGCATCCCATCTCTGCTTAAAGAGGAAGGAGTTTGCACTCTTGTGGCAGTGGCTGGTCAGTGAGTAGCAGCTGGTACTGTGCTGCCTGAGTTCAGCTCTCCACTGATGACAGTGTTTGTGGCTTTCGAAGGATCTGTTGGAGAAAAGGGCTAGCACACAGTGAGGAAAAAAAAAAAAGACAGAGTCTTTCTGTTCATCATTCATCTCCTGAACTTCTTCAGGCTTTGATTATTCATTGGGGTGGTTGGAAAGGTGTATTTATTCTGTCTTCAGCCCAGCACCTTGCATCTTGTCTCCTTTTAACTGTCAGAGAAGCCTGGGTGTGAGGTGTCTTGCTACAAGATGACAATTTTCTGTCAAGATGGATTATGGGGGTCTAGAGGAAAGGAAGGCAGAAGAGAGTCTTTAAATAACTGCCTGGCCTTCTTCCTTTGCCCTCTGACTTGTCTTCTGCTTCAGACAGCTGCTTTTGTTGTTCATGATGCATAGAGCCTTCAGGACCATGGGTGACTCTCCACGGTGAGGTTGGCCTTGCAGGGCAACAGAATGCCTGAGGGCTGCAGAAATTAAACACGTCATCTTCACTGAAGGGATGGCAAGCTGCATGAGGACTTTGTTTCCCCACTGCAAGCTCTCCCCAGAGAAGCCTCCCACTGAATGCCTAGCATGCTGGAGCAGAACTGGGCTGGGGGTTCCTCTGGGCTCTTTTCAATGGTTAATAAGTGAGGTCAACACAAAGACATTTTTAGTCCCATAACAGCTCATGTGCAAATGATGTTGCTGAGATCTGGATGACCAGATTGAAGAGACACTGAATCAGTCAAAGCAAAAATTATTTCCTCTGGCAGCTGTGAACTATCTTGCTATCTAATAGCTAAGTTCCATCTTGATGGTATAAGTCACCAGTCTGAATGTTACCATTCAGAAATAGCCTTGCTTTGTTTTCCAAAGACTTAAGACATTTCTAACACAATAGCAATCCTTGCTAAATTTTCCAAGCAAGTGGCATGTAAACGGTGATTCTTGCAGAGAAAGAACGTGAGTTTTCCACTTCATTTACATCCTTTGTACTGTGAGGCAAAGGAGCTCTTGGATGGATCTGGGGCATGGAAGATCCAACTGAGCCAGGCCCTCTCCTCCTTGCTAAATGCACCAGAGAGCCCAAAGAAACCAAACCAGTGAGAAGAGCAAGGCAGAAGCATCACCAAATGGTATCATTCTCCATAAATTTTCAGTACTCAGTGATTTGTGTTTCTGAATAAAGCACATCAAGCATGTTGGATGGCTCAGTGGCTATTCTACACCAAAAGGCTTTTGAGCCCTTTTTTCAATGTTGTCACTAGGTCTTATGGAGTATTTCACAAGTGGAAAATGAGGTGGAATTGAAATAAATTGTCCTGAAGGCAGCTGCAGGCCCATCGGTGTTTAATGTCTATAAGTCTAGGAAGCATAATTTCACTTATATCCATTTGCCAAAGGTTTATTTTAGAAGCTCTCTATGCTGCTGTTATTATTTATATTGTTATCAGGCCTTAGCTTCACATGGAAAATAGGACCTCTTTGAATCTGACACCACAAGAGAATAAGAAATTACCCTGCATGCAGCAGACGATGTTTGAAATAGAGAGGACAGATGAAAGGGGGAAAGAAAAGCACAGGAAGGTTCAGTTACCTTCCTGAGTTCATGAGCAAACCAGCAGACCCTAATTCACAGTCTTGCAGCTGCAGGCACATCCTGAGCCTCATGCTCAGTCACTAGTGCAGCTTTCAGTGGCATGGCTTGTCACTCTTTGTTTGTGTCTCGGCTATAGCTGGAGTAAGGGATACAACTGGAACCAAAACATGAAAGCATTAGAAGGAAAAGAAAAAAAAAGGAAGGAGTGAAGGAGAGTAAGCACATTCACAGGTAATTTGGCGTCACAGGGATGAAGGGAAGGGGTCAAGGGACAAAGGCAGACAAGTGCTGACAGTGCATTGGCAGACAACGGTGTAGAAGGTGCTGAGAGAGAAGGAAGAGGGGTGAAAGGGCTGCCAAGCAGGCACAGGGCCACAGCTAGTGAAAAAGGAGGTGAGAGTCCATGTGAAGAAGGGACAGAGGAGCTGACAGACAAGCTGGGAACAAGAAAGAAGGCAACAGCCCTCTGGCAGCACTGCAAGCTGAAGACTTAGATGAAGATTTAAGGCAGGTTGTGGGGTAGGTAGAGAATGCTATAGACAGGCAGTCCCAACGCCTTGGGACAGAGGGAAGCAGCAGGGAAAGGAAATGCAGCAACACCAGCAGGGACACAGCTACTGCAGATTGTAGCTTGAGGGGACACAGGAAAGGGCAGAGCAGTGACAACTATGGATGGTCTTTTTGCTTGTGAGAAAGCACATCTGTCCCTACAACTGGTGGTAAGGCACGAACGCAAGAGCATTAAATGAGCAACTCCCCATAGCTGGGAGCATGAGCGTAGTTGTGAAGCTGAACGCACCCTGGAAACACAAATTACTGTATTTACCTTGCAACCAGGACGATGTACCTGGCCAAACTACCGTTTTATTTCCTACCCACCCTGAATGACGGCCAGGAGACGGCAGGGACTGCNGCTTTAAGCCCGAGGAGAGCTGCAGCGGGCACGGTGACATTCCCGGGAATGCCCACGGAGCCAAGTCAGTTCGTAACCTCTGCTGTCAACGGCGTAACCTGGTGCAGGCGGCGAAGGTGGACGCCTCTCTTGCTCGCCCTTCTTGCTCCTTCTGCACTCCTTCAGGTCTTCGCAGAAACGGGACTTTGCCATCGAAAATGGTGCGGTCTCAGCCCCTCTGTCGTAGTCCTGCTCCCAGTGCAGCGGGAAACGGGTTGGGAATAGTCCCTTTAGAAGCCCTTAAAGCAGCATCTTCCCCCCGCCTGGCGTGAGAAAACGGCGTTGCTGGTATGGAAAGCTGCTTTCTCAGCACCCACTGAAGTCTTCACCTTTTCACTTTGCTGGGAACTGAATGGGGTTTGAATTTGCCTGGGGTTGATTCTTTCAGCTCTGTGCTCATGCAGAAGGTGAGCACATTCCTGTGTTAAGGCTCTGTTTAAGCACTTTTCTGAATCTGGGGTACAGAGCTCAGCACCTTGCAGAGAGAGATCTGGACCCAGAGCTACTACATCCACTTATTTGGTGATCAGTCCTTGTATTGCTGAAGCCTGGGGGAGAAGTGGCATTAGCCCGGAGAGGTCATCAGCACCTGTGCACCTTCCTGTGAGGGCTACAAAACACCTCCTGTGCCACAGCAGGGCAGCAGCAGCTCGGCTGACCGGAGTGAATTAAACTCTTGAGACTGCTTTTGTAACCTGACACACAGAAATTGCTGTTTAAAAAGCAGCTACAGAGGAAAAATGCAGCCCTTTTAGAAAGGCAAATTAGTAGCAAGCACTCTCCAGTGAGTGTTCAGGGAAAGCATGCAGGGCCCATGTTGTGATTACTCTCCTGAAGCTTCCTACCACACTGGGAGAGACACAGCCAGGGCTGGATAAATAATACATCATAATTTTCAAGTCCCAGAGAAGTGACTTGGAGGTAGTTCAAAAGTTCAATGAATTATCAGTTCCCCTTAGGTTCTTAATTTCTCTTGCAGAGGATGCTATCAATCACAATAACTCACTAGCTACCAAAAATAATAATAAATAAAAGATTGTTATGTTAAAATATGTGTTGTAAAGCAGCATAGCAATTTGAAAGATTAATTCAGTCCAGAAGGGGCAATAGCTGCTGGCTAGAGATGGGCTGGACACCAATTACTTCTCTCACTCATTACTTCCATGGACAGAGATTGGGAAAACACCTGCAGTGCATGAATAATTCTCCTTGAGTTAATATGCTTTCATTCAGTGCTGATTAACTCTATTTATACCTCATCTATGGTGATGAGAGCAGTGTGATTCATTCCTTTATTTCCATAACTCTCTGATAAACTGCATTTATTTATCACCTCTGACCTTCTCACGTGTATGGTGCCTGTTAATCCTGCTCAGCCCAGCTGTTGCTGCCATCCCAGGCCCTTCAGTAGCCATCAGACAGCTGCTTCTCATTTTCTTTCCTTCATTTAAAACCACCTGCTACAAAAATGTGGGTCAAGGGAGATAATAGACTGGAAATTTCACTGTGATGATGGGGGAGAGGGGGTTATATTTTGTTCACATAAGATGTGGCTCTGTAGGATGCTTGGCCTGTAGTGAAGCCTCAAGGCAGTACTGAAGAAATAATGGTTAAATGGGATCTGTTTGGGGTATTGAGTCCTAGCTGAAAAGTAAGGCATCCTGGCCATGTCTTGATATGCAAGATACCCCAGTCTGTGAGCAAACCGGGGAAGTTTGACTCTGGTTATCAGAGTCTTTCTAGGAACATCTGAGGTTTTGCTCAGCTGGTTAAGTTCTCTTACATCTCTTGAGGTCCAATTTTGTGGTGCTTGGGTTTCCAGTACAGCAGACAAACATCTTAAAATTTTAAAATACTACCTTGAGAGATCATAGAGTTACAGAATCATGGAGCAATTTAGGCTGGAAGGAACTGCCAGAGATCATTTGGTTCAACCCCCTACTCAAAGCAGGACTAACTTCAAGATCAAACCAGGTTACCCAGGACCTTTCCCAGTCAAGCTTTGAAAAATCTCTAAGGATGGAGATTGCACAACCTTTGTAGGTGACCTGTTCCATCATTTGACCACCCCTGCCATGATTCATTTTTTTCCTTTATGTATAATATTTTTTACACATTCTTCCATGACATTCCAGATCCAACACTAAAGACCTATGGCATTTCTCATACTGCCAGAGGAAACTTGGACTTTCTGCTCAGCCCTGCCCATGCTCTCCCTGCAGCATAAGCCTGTGCTTTCCTGGTGTGGGAGAGGCTGGATTCCCTGGAGGAGCCCAAGTACCTCCTCTAATACCTGATTCCCACCACTGAGCTATGAATATTTTCCTCTGACTTTCTGAGGGCATTTTACTCTTTTGCATTTTCCTTTGATCATTCTTTCAAAATCATGAGGGGATTCAGCTGCCTGTTCTGTTTATCTTTCTACCCTTTCTTCTCATTCAAGGTCTCCAAACACCTTCCCCAAGAATGAGATAAAAGCTTGCACTGAGACCCTGACTCTGTCTAATTCCCCAGTCCACCTGGATCTCTTCACTGGCCTTGTCAGGCTTAAATGTCATCATATAGTTCAAGCAGATGCTTCAAGATAGCTCACTGTTCTCCCTGCATTTCAAACCACTTTTATTTCCAGTGCATCCAAGGTTTTTCTTTTCTTGCTAGAGAGCTGTGGTCAGCAGCCATGTTGCTCTGGTGTCACTTCAGAGCCAGGTCATCCTGGCCAAGCCTTTGGTGAAGTATTTGTTGTAAATGGCCTCTTGCCACTGATGGCTGCTGTGTCTCTGCTGGTGCTTCTTGTCATCATCTGGTAGCCACTGAATTATATATATAACTGGAGTATGATGGAGGTTTGTTGCATCTGGCATGTGGGGGGGCTTGGGGACAAGAGGTTGAGATCTGGCATGGGTGGGTTAAATCCACCTTTCATCACAACTGTGGCAGTGGTGGGTATTCAGCTGCAGGTCTTGCTGGCTTCAGAATTAGCAGCTTTGCTCCCTCCCTGTAGTCTAGAAGGGAAGATATCCCCTTATTGCTGCCCCCGAGATCTGAGAAGACCCCTGAGATGCTAGTTGGCCATTTATGGAGAATGGGTTCTGGCTTCAGTCCTGTAGATCAGGATTGTTTTGCCATGACATACTGCCTTCACCTGCTTTGAAGGCTGAACATCAGTCAGTCTCCCTTTGGCTTTTCTTGACTTATTTCCATGTGACCTCTTCAATTTTCACTCTTTACTGAGACTTCTCTCACTTGCAAGCCATTACAAGGCTCCCCAGAACCAGATCTCCCTCATCAATAAGGAGAATTAACTCTGACAACAACCATCCTCACTCCCTGCTGTGGGCTCCCAGCACTCCTCTCCCCATGGACTCCCAAGGCTTGCCCAAGATGCCAGCTCTCAACGTGGCCCAGGCAAGGTCGGCAGTGGGTGGATATCAAACACCTTTTGATTACACCAGTTGGTGGTGGCCAAGACTGGGACCTGCCAGTTTCTCCTGCCCTGAGCAGCTTACCTCCTCCTGCTAGTGTGAAACAGCCTCAAGTCAACCAAGGACTTATTGTATCTGGAGATGTTTTCTGCCTCCAGAAGACCACCAGGATGTCAAAGGCTTAAATAAGAAAGAGGTAGACCCTTAGAATGAGGTTTCACAGCCCTGCAGTTGTGCTTTGTCATGTCAGAGGGATGTTTCTTGGGCAGGTGAGGTCAGATTACTTCCAGCAGCACACTGGGTGGCTGAGAGAACACTGACAGGTTGGTTGGGAAAGGCTTCATCGAATGACAGTAATACTTGCACCTGGGAAAAATACCATAACTTGGAAAAATACACAGGCATGCTATCGAAGGAAAGTCATCAGTACCGAGACATGGTGAGAGCTGAGAGGCGGCTCAACCATCTGCAGACAGACGGACACTGGAGTCAGGCCGTATGGGGATGAATTGTTGCAAGCCCAGAAAAGAACTGTAAAGAGATAACACAGATGCTGCAGTCGCCAAAAGCAAACCTCTCAGCTTCTCGCCTGCCCTGTGCAGTGTCCCCCTCCCCTCCATTCCTCCCCACTCCCTGTGTGTGCTGCCATAAGGCACAACCCGGAGCCACGGTTAATGGAGAAGTGATTTGTCTCATAACTGCAGCTCTACGCAGTGTGCTACTGTGGGCGTTACAAATTGCTAAGCAGATTTAAAGTGTTCTTTGAATTGCAAGCTGCAGTATTTCTCCACATAGTGATTACTATTCATCTTTTCCAAGACACCGTGGGCCTGATCCTGCAATCTGCACTCCTATTAAAGTCAGTGCTGTGGGAGTACTGCCGGCATACAGACGGCAGGAGTAAGACACAATGAATTTAGCCACAGGGCAGCAAACAAGCTTTTTTCTTTCTTTCTCTTTTTTTTTTTCCAACTTTTTTTTTCTTTTTCTTTTTTATTTTTTTTTTCCCCTGTCCATGTACATGAATTTTCCTGTTCCATGGGCACTTTCAGAGATGTGTGTCTTGATGTGGGCTGCTGGCCAGTGCAGTACAGATATGCTTGCACACTTCCAAGCTTTCCAGGGACACATCCTCCCTTATTCTGCCTGTCTTTCTCTTCCTGCCTTCCTGCCTTCTTTGCCTTCCTTTCCTTCCTTTCCTTCCTCTCCATCCTTCCTTCCTTTCTGTCTGTCTTTCATTTTGGTCAGATGACCAATAAATCTTTCTCAATGGAAATGTCATCAAAACTGGTTCACAGCCATCAAAAGTTTGGCTTTGGACCAGCAAATGTTGTTCAACACCACCATGTTTGCTTTAAAACAGGCATGCCTGTTGTGCTGTTGAGCTGGTAATTCTGTTTCTGAGACACGAACATGGTGGGAGGGGGAACAGGCACAGACTCAAAATGCAGTGTTTGGAAGAGCAGAAGGTCTAAAAATGTGGTGTGGGTGTATGCCTTGAACCCTGACCCACACCAGCAGCCCTGCAGGGGCAGGTTTGTAGCACACATGGGATGCTGCAGAAAGCATTTATGCACCCATTACTGGGAATTTGTCTGTGGGCAATCTGGAAAATACCTCAGACTCATTCACCTTCTTCTTCCAAGGAAGACAGTTCAGACCCCTTCTGAACAGGAAGGCAACTCTCTTTCAGTGACTGGTCCCCTGTGCTCTCCTTGCCTAGACATGGTGGCACCAACATGAGCTACTGATGTAATTTGACGAGCATAACACCCAGGACAGCTGCCATGAGAACCCAGCCACTGGGCTGTCCCACTGGTTCTTGTGTCATGGGAAGGTGGCTGCTGCTTCAGGACATGGCAGTGAGGCTGGGGGAGTTGTGACACATTACCTTCATCCAAGGATGGAGGCTTTGCATCAGGCCCAGTTGATGAGTGATAAGGCAACAGCAAGCTTTGTGGCATGAGGTGTTCATAGAAACCGGTGTTGCTAAGCAAAGAGGATTTTGTGGTTTGTAGCCACTAGATCGTTTTTAGCTTGTGAGATTGTGCACCTCAAGGGGAGTTGTAACAGCTGAGCCTTGGAGTTGCAAATAAGTAGTCTTGAGGCAAAGGATGAGCTAGAGTCATCTCACCAGGAGGAGAGTGCTTGGTGACACTGGGACACCTGATGTCCTTAGCAAGGGGTCCTCAAGTCTTGCTCAGCTTTGTTTGAGAGTTTCCACCATGCTGGGAAACCTTTGCCTCCTTGCTCCAGATCCCAGAAGCACAGGGTGATGCCTGGGAAAAAACCAACATCTTCCTCTCATTTGCTTCTGAAACCTCTGTGGGATTTTCCCTGGCCTCATGGAAAGCCATGACAAATCCCTGTCCCCTCCCAGGAAGACAGTGACGGCCAGGAACATCTCAGGGGGTGAAAAACACTCACAAAAACATAAGGAAAAGCAAGTGGAAAAAGGTCATGGTAAAGTTACTTTTCTACCTTGTGCATGTTTAATAATGAACCTTGGGAGTGCAGCCATGTTAGTCCTCATTACAGCTCTTTAAATATTTATATAGCTTAAACTCTTCACCTTGCTCTTTGGCATGGGCCAACATTTCTGTAGGTCTGACCTTTCCAACTCAGCCCCATTTGTATACTTTAGAGTCCTCTGGGTAGCTATTACTTCGCTTTATCTGAGAGGGAGAAAATGCATTACACCAGAAGAGTAAACCCCAGGTAACAAGACTACAATGTTAAATAAAACCGAGACGATATCAACACAATCTCTTCTCTTAAAGTCATTTATGCAGATTCTTAACTAATGCAAAACTAGATTTCAGGAAAATCAGCCACCAGATATGCCCTGGAGAATCAGCTGGGACACCCACACTTATTTTCCTGTGTGACCTCCATCAAACTGGAAATGATATCTCCAGCAGTTACAGACTGGTGCATTAACCCCCTCTTTCACCTCTCATTGCTTCATTACAACAGGTCTATTTAGATGTAATGGGAATAGCTGGGAGATAGATGAGATGCTTATGGTTATGATGTGGAATGAGCTGTGCAGCCAGTCCCTTCTTTATCCCTCTTCTTCAAGTCCTTCTTCAAATACCTTTCTTTCAACAGACCTTGGAATCCCAGGCTGATTTCCATAGAACTACCCATAAACTGGAGGGGTGAAAATACAAAATAATGATAGTTAATGTCCTCCAACCTTGGATCACCCCCACTCCCCATCCTGTATACTGACCATCTAGGAGGCAAGTCTAGTCCGTGTAGAAACTGTCTCCCAATAAATCTGTGAGGAATTGGGCAAATTATGGGCAGTCTGTAACACTGCTATCAAAATGACAATCCATACATACAGAAGAGCTGGGAAGCTCTGACAATTTTCATCACCTTAGCAGTTTGAAGAACCTCTTGTGTAGAATCCTTCATTCCTAGCACCCTTATGAACCTATTATGCAGGCAAAACTACATGTCTGTACCTTCAGGTGCTTTTACAAAACCTTCATTATGGAGATGTTATACCAGAGGAACTAAATTAGTTTGCATAAAAGGTGACTGATGTCCCCACACTGCTCACTTCCATAACAAATTTTCTGGCTAGCCTAGGTCTGAAATAATAAATAAAATCAAGCCTGGGATCTGTCTCTGGCCCTGAATCCAACTGGCACATATTAGCCACTTCCAGTCCATAACACATCTGATGATGGGTCTCATCTGGTTCCCATGTGCTGTCCCTGTGGCCCTAATATGACACTAATATTGTCTTTTTTTTTTTTTTCCCCCTGTTCAAAGCATCTGAATAAGTGTTGCAGTTGAGCAGGGTGGTATTTTCTTACTATGAAAATGGGGATATGGAAAAAGCATGGCACTGACGCAATACTGTGGGGAGGAATATGCTGAAGCTGGTGCAGCCCAGCCCCTGCTTCTCATTGGGGAATGGTCCTCAGTGCGTGCTGCCCTCCATGCCAGGCCAGGGCACCATCTGGCACAGCTCTGGCTGGAACCAGCCAGCACCAGGCCCACCTGAGGCCTTTCATTTGGTCCTGCCAATGTATCTGTAAGACACCTCCACAAATAGCTGCTGGTTGACTTCACCCTGAAGCCACTTGGTCTCTAGGGTTCATGAAAGATCATTTCAAACTATGGTCTGAAAACTTTCCAGCAAAGTTTCAGGCCAACAGCTGCTTTCTTCGGGTCTTGAATGTCTCACACAGAACATGTTATATTCAACCAACCAAACCCGAGACCAGGCTCTGGGATGCCTTTCTCTGGATCACTAACATCCCTATACTGGGGGTACTGCAAACTGTGGTGTCAGAAAGATGATGTATTTGGAGTCTTTTCCTGGGCTATGAAGCCTTGAGTTTATGGGTCTTTGGGCCCAGTTTGCTGAAACTCTGGGGGAAAGAGAAAAAATAAAGTAAAATATTATTCTTGGTGAACCAGAACTCTGGTACCAACATTAACATTTCAGGTAGGTTTGTAAACATTAACCAAGTGAGGAGCATGTTCACTGCGCAGTGCTGCACAGCTCCTCTATGGACGCCACAAGGGCCTGATGTTTGCCTCTCCGGAGCTGCACACACAGTTTCCATCTGGAGAAGAACCACCAGGATAAGGACAGCTGTGGGAAAGGGGTGGCCCTCCTGGAGCTGGTCCAGTGCTGCAGGAAGGCAAGACCACTCTGCAGAAGTGTCTGCAGGCAGACAGTGACCGACTCTTTGTTCAGTTTATGAGGAGCTGGACTATATTTCTGCAGATAACATCCCTGATATTCCAGGTGTGCTGTACAAATTATGCTGCCAGATAGGACAGGGGTGGGATACACCATTTTCCCAGAATCACCCTGTTGCTGGTGAGGAGCAAGACAAAAGTAAGGCACAGAATTTATTTTTACCTCAGAAGTGCCCCATGGTCTGGCAAGTTTGACATCAGCAAAGGCAGCCAGCGATGGACAAAGACCTGACAGTTTTGAGCAATGCACTCCAATGCCTTGAGAAGAGTTTCGCTGAACACAGTGCCAAGAAATCCCCCAGTAGTAGATATGTATAAATATGTATAAATTATATAATATATATTTAAATATTTAGACAATATATAGAACTGCTGTTCTCCAGGTACTGTCTTTATTTGTTTAGCATTCAACCCTCTTTCGCTCTGTACATGCATCACACAACTCAAAATTAACTCATTCAAGACTTACAGGTTTGCTGCCTACCACGTCCACCCTTCAGCCGTTAGCCAGAGTCGCTGCCCTCGCATCTCAGTCCTGAAGTACTGGCAGTTTGCTCAGCCCTGTACACCCACAGCAGCTCACACAATGCAGGGTTCAGAGCAGTAGCAACACATTGATTAAATCATCAAGCACACTGTGAACCCAGTATGTGCATAAATGTAATACCTGCCAGGTAGAAAATCTCTCTAGAAAAGGTTCTCTAACTTATTGTTTCACTGAGATGATTAAGAAAGTGAGCTATTGGAAGTGAGCTCCTGCAACTGAGACTGACCAAGGTGCATGCAGATTTTAGGGTGCTGTGATGTGCTTAGGAATACCGCTGGGAAAATCAGATAATCTGCAGTGGAGTTGTGCTGATCTATAGGTCCTGTGTAAGAGAAATCAAAGTTCATATGGCACAGTACACCCCTGTGAGGTAAAGATGCTCTCCTGGGACAGAGCTGTCTCTCCCCTTCTGCTCCTGGAGCTGCAAGGACAGGCAGTTTGGCAGACACCAGCTCCTGGTGTGGTCCTGGTGTGATGATTGCCTCCTCATACAAGACCTGTTTGGGGTCTGGGGAGTTTGTACCAAATTAATGTCCTCCAGCTACCCAATGCTGCCCCATTTGCCTCAACATCTGCCATAGGGGTATGGGCAGTGATGAGCCTTTGCCGTAGGGGTCTGTCCATCAGGAAGCAGCCAGGTAAGCCTTGCCTCCTCCTGAAGGGAACTGAAGAGTGGGAAGAAAGGAGGTGAATGGCATTCCTGAAATGTGAGAAACATTTTATCATGGTTGCCATGGAAACTCAGAATGGACAATAAGCACTTAGAGGTTTTATCATTTCCCTTAGCACTTGTAGCACACAACCTGTGTGAAGAAGACCGTTATCACACACAAGGAGGCTGACAGATACCTGAATGGGAAAAAATGTGTGAGAGGATCTGTGCCAGGACTGACCAAACACATCCCAGCAGAGGGGCTACAGAGGCAGAGATGGCATTTCCTGAGGTGCTCTTAAGGAACGGGAACAGGGAACCCTGGATAGAGGGACTGTACAGGCAGAGCAAAGGCAGACATTAGGGAGACTGTATTTGGCATAGATAACCCCATGCAACCCAGGACACATACCATCCTGGGGTTCTTATTACTGCCAGCCCCACTTTGGCACCTTTTTGTGGTCCTATACATCCTTAGTCCAACCAGGCATCTCTTTCACAGTTGTGATATTTGTGTGTTTCTTCTCTGCAATTTAAGGGTTTTTATTCAACATGTCATGTATTACTTACCTCACTCAAATTCATTTTGGTGCATTTGACTGGAAAAGGTCGTGTAGATCCAGCTCAACCCCTAAATGACAGATCATGCCCACACACCATCAATACATCAAACAGGAAGACATTTCCTTGGTTACAATGCATTCATAGGCCAGAAATTACTCTCTGCCCTCAGCACGTCAAACATCCATTTTGTTGTGGTCATGACTATTTTGGTCATTTTGCAAAGATTCTTTCCTCATCTGCCTAAAATATTAAATTTCTGCCTCCTGCTCCCACTCACATTCCCGCTCCAATATTTCCTTCAGGATGTCTCTCTTCTTATGGATGTGCAAAAAAATTGCAAACACTTATCACATGAGGCATATCAAAATGAGAAACACCCACCCTTCTCATGAAGTACAACCTCCCTCCTATCCATCTTGTTGAACTACATGCCAGTGATCATCCGCAACCACTCCACACAAAGCTAAATAATTCTTCCTTCATTCTGAAACCACCAACAGAAAGCTTCCTTGGCTAGGGAAAGAGCATACAAACACTGAATCCAGATGCCCAAGACAAGAAGAGGAACCATAATGTTCATATTCTCTCTAGAAGCAGAGTCCCTCTCTATTCTAGCACCCAGATCTGATTTTTTCAGTAGCACAGCATGACAGACATTTCCACTTCACATTATTGACAGTGAATATTTTATAGTGATCAGTCAACCTCTGTAAACCCATGGACAATACCTTTTCCTGCAGGCAAAGGCTAGGCATGTGTGTCTATCATTTACAACCCTTTAAAGCCAACACCAACTCTTACACATTATCCAGGTTTATGACATGCTAGAACAGAAACCTCCCTATTTCAAATCCCCATGACAACATTTGCTGTAGCTGATCTCCCAAGCCCTGCTGGTAAGCTCCTGATGAGCACTAAGATGCCAGGGGTAATGATGGCATGGTTGCCCACTTGGATGGGCAAATTCATGGCTATGCTCTTCTCTTGTACCTCTGCACTCTGCTCAGATCTCTAACTGGTCTTTGTCATCCAAAAGCTTTGCCCCTGGCAGCAGCCATCCAGTTCTGCACCACTACCTGCACCCCACCAGTTGTTGCTGCCTATGTGAGCCCTCAAACAAAAATTTTGTTAAGTTAAATTGCTTCACACAAGCATTCCACAAAATTTGATCTCACCTTCCTACAGCATCATTTCCTACAGCTCTATCACCTCAGCATCTAATGTCTTAGGAAACCCCAGATGCAAATTCTTCTGCTTGCCCAACTACAAATGCATGTGCATAATCCCATCCATATTAATGAATCTCATAACCATAGCACTTAGCAGCATGGCCTCCATCTGCTGCCCAATAGTAATATGAAAATGGTGCCAGGAACATTAATGGATGGCAGAAAAGGATGTGAATCATGAGAGCTTGGCAGCTTACTACACTTACCCCTCCAGACCAGTATTCCCATAGTTTTGGAGAGGCATCCCTCAACATACTGCCAATAAATTTGTAGAGCACAGAATAGACCAAGGGACTGCTGGACCTCAGGACATCTCCTAAGTCCTGAGCAAACACTGTATGTACAAGGATTGTCAAGAGAAGCATCTTAAACTGTCATAACAAGGAGGGTGGACAAGAGTGTTTGATGTAGTGTGTGCAATATACATATATATATAAATACCATCCCTGTATAGATATGACTAAAGCTCTAAAAACATCAATGTCTTTTCCAGTTGGCCCAAAGACATCCTTCAGAATTTAGAGAAAGGTGTGAATACTGGAGAGGGGCAAAATTTCAACCTGTCTTGCCAATTGATACCCGGGATTAAATTCAGAAGGTTTGTTTTTCCCCATTGAGCTATATGACTATATTGTGACAGGTATATGATTTGAATCTACTCTTTAATGGTGAGGACAAACATAGTTTAACCAACCTTCTGTAAGAGTAAGAGTAAGACCTCTCTCTGGCTTTGTTAAGATACATACTGGCCTACAGCAAACATGATTTGAAGCAAAGGTCTGTGTTCCAGATAAACATTTTTTTTTTTTTTTTAATACTGATACAGCACTATGATGAATGGGCTGTTGTTAGGTTGGATAATTTTCTTGTGCCAAGTAAGTCTCCGAGTAGCACTTGCAAAGATAAGGGAATCAGATCTCCAAATTCAGGGTGAAAGCTGATCACTAGATCATGATGGAAATTATTCTCTTGCTTTCAAGGTATCAGGTAGTGGCCATCACTACAGGCTACTGTGCTGTTTTGGAGACATATAAAATACCCAGTTTTCCCCATCCCTAATACTGAGACTGTTGCCATTCTGTTAATTTGCCTTTCTTATCTTTTCTCAGTTCTCTTCATTTGGTGTGTAACTTTACACCTTGTTTTGCTTGACACTTTACTGTGTAAAACTTTACTTCTTGTTATCCCAAGAAGAAAACAAGTACCTGTAGGTCATATTTGTTTGATATCAGGTCTGGCAGATGATTATTTTCCAAGTTGTCCATGTAGGATATCTAGCTGGTTGGCATATAGTGATTTCAACCTTGTAAATTTGAGGTCTTCTCTTTTATCGCATTGTTTCATAAGTGTGTCCAGCAAACACATCTCTATTCATCTGAATCTTTTTATGGAATCTCTTTGACTGTGTGCCTTCCTTTTTCATGTTTGCTTTCCACAGTTATCCTAGAGAACACATTTTCTGGTAGGAATACTCACCAAGTGTGAATTTAGCGTGAAAACACATTTCAAGCTTATAATAACAACCACTTACATCACAAAATAATTCCAGAAAGTTATACTCATGCATTTGGGAACAGAAACATATCACATCATCAGAATATGAACATCTCCCAAGGAACTGGCTGCAAATGAGACACGGAGAACAGATTATTCCAATAAATTATTTAGCAAATAAGTCTGAATAATAGGTCCATATGCAAATATTGTGATCTCTTCTCAGATAATCTATGAAGACAAATTATTTAGCTATGTGTCAGATGAAATATTCAGACACATAGCTGGAAAATAAGTAAGATGCAAACTTTTTGCTCTTAAAGAAGTCATCCTTTTAACCAACTAATCTTGTTAGCAAGTTAGCTTCTGACATAGGAAAAATAGAGAGAGAAGCAGAACAGATTCTTCCTGAAGAGCAGATTATATGTCAGCAACATCCTTGTTTTAAATCTGGAGTAGTCTTTCAATGGTAGTAACTTTCTTAAATCTTTCTTCAATATTGTAAAGTTATACCCAGGATCCAGATGCCACATCTCAAAGGGATGATTAAGGCCATAGTTAACATATTTCTCAAATTGATTCAAGAAATTAGCAAAAAAAAAGTTCCTCGTGCAGTACCTTTTGTTTCATCTGTTGGATCATAAACTCTATCTCCCTCTTCTTACACATTTCCTGATCTATATCACAGAACCCCACTAAGGAAAAGATTAATACATCTAGCAACTCTCTCTTTCAAAACCACACTGAAAAGCTTCTCCAAGAAAAGCAGCCTGCATCCCCCTTGAGCAATGAAGGCTGCCATCTGGTAGGTTTGTTCTTTACAGTCATTTAGAGGATATTAAATCTTCTTTTGTATGCAGAGAATTAAGTGGTGGAGGGACTTAGCATTCTATTTAAGAAAAAAAAAAAAAA
>VWZY01010939.1:419664-468357 GCA_013399075.1 Chloroceryle aenea
GGTTAGCGGGGAGGGAGAGGCAGGACGCGCACCTCTGCCGTGGCTTGTTTCTCCAGATGCTCATCTGTTTGAGTAAGGGATGTTGCGGAGAATTCTCTGAAAACGGGGTTCTTTATAAACCAACCACCTAACTTGCTCGTCTGCCGAAAGGGCTGTGAAGGAATCCTGATGAATGAATGTAGCACTGAGGGAGTTGTTGGTTTGTGGTCTGCGATCGCCTCAGCTCTTCGTTGATTCCTTTTTTCCAAGGCAACTTTTGAGGTGAGGAAGCAAGTAACAAAGCACAAGTTTAAGACAATGATGCTTTTGCTTGCAGCCTAGCTGAATTGGCTAAAAAGCCACTGAAATCCTGCTTTTCCCATCAGGTAGCAAATTCCACACATACGATTACTTGTAGAAAAAGAAAGAAAGAACCTACTTTGCTCTGTAAATGAGGACTGTGTTTTCACTCTGGGCAAGGGGTGCGAATATTTTCCTGCTGCCAAATGAACGTACCACAAAAATTTTCTTTTCATCTGGGACAGAGTCATGTTTGTAGATCTCTGAATATGGCTACAGATCAGGAAGGGAGTTAGGTTAGCCTGGATGTAGCATTAACCCCTCAAGACACAATAAGCGACATACAGAGGGGAATTTGTTTCCATTAGTCTTTTTCCAACTGCGATCTTTCCTGCAGTTGTGTAGTCAGTACAGCAATGGAAGGCCTCCTGTCTAGAGGTTTAAATCTTACTGAAGAACTCAGAAGTTGGTGTTCACACCTGTCCTCTCTACACAATGCCTTCTTATGAGTCGCCTGAAAATTAAGGTGAAGCAAGGAAATTTGGCTACACAGAACCAGGCTCAAGATAGTGGGTTTTTATCTCTTAGATTTAATGAGCAACAAATTTTGTGCTCTGAAAAGAATCCACCACACAGCCCAGGATTTTTGGTAATTAATATTCCATTTTAAAAACACACTTCCCGCATCAACATTATGATTACAGACAGAAAACAAGCAAACGGGGAATGACTTGACCTGGTTTCCTCGCTTTCCCCATCTGGCCTGACAGTTTGTCAATCAAGTGGAATTTCCTCTAATGTCTCTGGTACATTACTTTAGCAGAAGAAATGACTGTGTAAATGTAGTCACTACTTTCCTCCCTTCTGACAATGATCTCTTTGTGTTAAGCAACAGGCTTTTGCATAGATCAGGTATCAACCCCACAGTTTCACAGGCTGAAATTGCTCCTTCTCTCTCATTTCTGAAATTATGCCTCTGTGTTTGAGCCTACGTAACCACATCTGTCTATTTTGGAGGAGTTGGTCAGAAAAGCCTTGATCCAGGGTGGATCTTATGTCGTGTAAGGCAGGAGGAGCCCTGCCAGGACTTCAGGGCGACCAGCATTTGCTTTAGCAACAGCCCGTCCCTTTGGTCCTCAGACGTCTATGCTCTCTGGAAAAATCTGTAAATGAATCAATTTTCTACCATTTCTGTCTTCAAAGAAAGGCTTTATTGCACATCCTAGGAAAATGTCCAACTGACAATAATCAAGTAGAATGAAAAACACTAATTGGTACCTAATTGGTACCAACAGATCCGTCAAACCTTATCTCAGCCGCCTGTTTCAGCCTTTGTTCCTCTTTGATCACAAGTCCTTAGGAGATGGTATCTCCTCTACTTCATGGTTTGGGGAGAGCATGACCAATACTGTCCTCTGCAGAGCAGATACCTGTGGCAGAAGAAGCTGTGGTCCAGCAGGACAATCTCCTCTCATCAGGGTGCACTGACTGATCCCACAGCATTTTACCCCATAGTGCCGATATTGCTGTAAGACTAGGAGAAAATAGGCTAAGTCCTTCTCCTCTGTTGAGACCACTGCAACTTCTGTAAGACATAACCTGAATTTTCAGCAGAATTCTGTCTCTGACATGCGCATACATAAACTGCCTCTGTGCAAATATTTAGAAGACCTCTAGATCTGGAAGGTGGATGTTAATTGGTTGGCAGAAAGACTCATAGCCCTGTTAATGCATATCTGCTTTCAGCGTTAATGACTCATTAGAAATACCAAACCATTCTGCATTTTTTTTTTAATATTATCTTTATTTGTAGCTATGTGTTGTCCTCACCCTCCATTGTGCCCTTTCCTACTGCAATAGCACACAGTGTTCTCAGATCCTTCACCTTAGGCTGGGGCAACTTCCCATACTTGGAAATTCTATTAAGGTGACAGAGTTTTAATTCCTAGAGAAAACCAGCTGCATCCCCGGTGTTAGGCTGGGTGCCATGACACCTACATTTTTTGCTGTTAATTAACAAGAGGGAGCATTAAAAAGCTTCTTCTGTGTTCTCTTAAGAGTATCTGGTGGGGTTTTGTTTGCTTTTTTTTTTTTTAATCTAACACTTGTGTTGTGTTGGCTTGACTAAATTCTCTGCTAAATGCTCAATATTGCATCGTATTACAGCACTGATAGCATCGTATTCTAATTTTCCCAAAGTTATAAGGAAGAAATCTATCTTTTAAACTTTAGCTGTTCTACCTACCGTACCTAACCTCTTATCCTGTTCTGCTGGCTAGAAATGATCCCGGTGGTAGACTATCTGGAGTGTTCTTTGACAGTGCCAGAAAGACATCTCACATTTCACAATCTATTTCTCATGACATTTCCATATAAGAAACACCTGCTCTGCATTAATGCTCTAAGATAAGTTTTTTTCCCCCGTTCATCTTTTGCTCATGGGCCACTGGCCTGCATTCAGGGACATCCAGAAATACCTAGGGAATAGTAGAAAGAAGCACAGGAAGCCAGTTTTCACCCCTCACCAACTCCTGAAGGTGCTGTAAGGCGAGGGACAATCGTGGCATGAAATAGGAAGGAAGAGAGAATTGTCATGGATGGGGCTCTGAGCAACTTGATCTAGTGGGAGGTGTCCCTGCCATGGCAGGGGGGTTGGAACCGGATGATCTTTAAGGTCCCTTCCAACCCTGACAATTCTATGATTCTATTCTATCTTCCAGGGAAGATACCAGAAACAAATCCATTTATTTATGAGACCCTTTAGTAACAGTTGCTCTGAATTGGAAGGATTGATACTTAATTTGTAAAGTGCTGGCTTTGTATGGTTGCTTTGAGAAATTGAAGCCAATGCAAGGTACACGGTGTGAGCAGAGCTCAGAAGCACTCTGCTCAGCACAGGCATTTCCGATCCCAAAGTTCTCAGATGAGAAAGTATTTGCACAGCAAGTACCAGAACAGATACCTCTTAAAAACATTTAACAGCTTTTTGAGGCTTATCTCTAATTTTGATGGGGCTGTTTGCTTAATGAGGTCCTCTCACATCAATTAACTGCTGAAATCTGATGTTAAAAAAAATAAATCCAAACTTTATCTTGGCACATGGTTCCACGAGGACTCTGTGGAGATTTCCACAATACTGAGATCTACCAGCATTCAGAGGAGCTGGCTTAGTCATTCTTCCCATCTGCTCTGCTTCTTCCTCCCTCTGCTGCTCTGCACATGCTTCCTGACTGTCTGCTCCTCATCCCTAACTTGGAGCATCCTGACTGGATGCCCTGCTGTCCTCCCTTGCTGTACCTATCCCTTGTGGCATCTTCTGTGAGGAAGCTCAGGTAGTTTAATGTTGAGATCAAAGAGATGAAATAAATGAGCTTCTATAAAGCAGCCAGGAAAAAAGAAAAAGAAAGAAAAAACCCCCCAAGAAAGCACCCAGAACAAGGAGCATTGCAAACATCATTTGCAAAAATCTTTTGAGTTAAACCAACCCCAAATCTGAGATAGCTTCAAAAAATGTGATAATTAAACGCAGGCACGTTTCTTTTTCCTTCTTCTTTGACCGTTTGTGAGTCAAATCTCTAGCTCTTTTTTTGCAAAAAAGACCGGTAGGAACTTGGACAACTCTAACAAATTGGAAGTTGAGGTTTGTGTGCAGTTGCGGTGTTTCAGTACCTGGGGATGTAAGAAGAACAACAGCTCCCTGATGCCTCACTGTGCAACACCAGGAGTCAAGGAGGCTGAGTTAGTCATCTGCCAGTACCGTGCCCTTTACGATCCTGTGTTTCCTACTGTTGGTAGTCCATAGATGAGTGCTCGAGAAATTCCCCAGGGTGATATTTACCCCACTAGCTTCTTTGGAGCAGAAACAGTAAAAACTGCAGCTTGCAGTGAAGTTAGCGGTGAGAGGCAGCACAGTCTGGAAATAGCAGCCTCCTACCCCTTTTCGCTCTCCCAAACTACGTGCTGTGTCTCATGCTGAAATGCCGGCTCCTCCACATCGAGAGTCATTTCATCTTGCTGCTTCCTGAGAGAGATCGACATCTTCTGCAGAGCACGCGCTGCTGAGGAGAGGAAGGCAGCTTTGGCCTGCGGAGAGCAGAACTCAAGTACTGTGTGGGTGGCTGAAGACAAGAGCTTCTGAAATGAGGGAACAGAACAGATCTCTAATCTCCAGACTCTGACACATATCACACTTTTCTCAGTTGCTTAGGAAAGAGATTTGCATCCAAAAAGAAGTGGGAGGTTTAAATAGAAGTTCATACACACGCACATTTTCCTTCTCTGGGTCCATGCGGTAATTTCACATTTTGATAGTCCACAGCACTTCATAAAGTGCATCCATTCTGAATGTGGAATCTGGGGAAACAAAGAAGCTGTCCAAGTTCCTATGCATAGTGTCCAAAAAGCTGAGCTTAGCAGTCACAGAAAGAGGAGGCTGCAGAGTGTCACTGAGGTAAGAGCGTATTTTGGGTTGTGCCAAGACGCTGAACCTAGTGTCCCACCCTCAGCAGAGGTACGGGGCACACTACTTTTAAATGGCCCAGGCCACCTGTGAGGCTTGAAGCATTGCAGGGCCTAAGCCCTAGAAGCTCCATCCTCCTAGGACATTAACATTAGACTGAGGCATAGAGGGACTGGATCCCCAGAAGCACCTTGCCCTAGAAAATGCTAACTGACATTTCCTTGTAGAGACATGCACCTTCTGGTACCATGTGAGCAGCCCCCTCATGGCTTCATCCATTACAACAGCCATTGCTCTGTCCTAGATCGCCCACTTACCCACCCTGGCTGAGCTGACAGACTGATCTGCTGCAGCAAAGTGGCCCAAATAAGGCCACTTCTTTCTTCTTCTGGGTAGAATAAAAACCTCCTGGGACCTGTTTATTTATTGGGAGTTGCTGAGCAGGATTTACAGTGGCTTGTTGAAATTTTCCACTTTGCAAATATCAAGCAGCAGACCGTTGCTGCTTCTGCCTAACACCACTCTTAAGCATGCCCTGCCACAATTTTCCATGTCATCGATAGCAAGGGCTTCTTTTTGTAGCACACACAAAGATTAGGTTCCTTGAATGAAGAAAAGTTTGCATTTATCCAAAGGCTTTAGTGGGGTGGAGGGAGGGGTGGCAACCAGACACCCAAGGCTGAGCTTCCGGTTTGTTTGAGGCGCTATCTGAAATCAGTGGGTATCACGAGTGCGCTACAATCGCACGGGCCAGCTCTCAAGGCTCGGTCTGCACAGTCCTTCTCTGCAGGCTAAGCCTGTAACATGGTTTAAGGCGCATCTCTTCTGCTCAGTTTAAATACAGGGCTGGTAAAGCCCCTGGGATTGTTCCATTGAAATAAGAAGGGGGGGGCTTCTGTCCTGGCATTGCCAGAAAAATGATAAGTTTGCATATGGAGCAGTGGTTCAAGGCTGATTTCAGCTGCCTAGCTGCGCTTATTTGTTCGAGGGTGCACCTCCAATGTGGTATTATTAGGCTGCTATCATAATATTTCCATGAGTTCTCAGTGTGGGAATGATTAGTTTGGGTAGCCTGGCAGGGAAGAGGTTGCCTCGCAGCCCCTGCTTATCTTGCAGCAGCCCTGGCAACCTGGGGTAAGTGTCCCACTGCCACACAGTTGTCTCCAACACTGGGGCAGCTGGTAGTGGAGGGTGATGCTTTCAGAGTAGGAGGCATCTCTAAATAAAAGTGATCGGATGTTGGGGGTGCTGCTGTTTCCCAGGGAAGTGTTTGGGGCTCCTTTATTGCACAGCTTATCTGTGGGCTGCTGGGATTGCAACCCGTGGCTGGTTCCTGTGTCTGTTTTGCCCGATGAACTGTGTTTGCCTTAAAAATGTCTATTTTGAATTTGCAGTGGATTTAACCCAAGGAGGGCCTCCACTGTTGTGCGTGGTGGAGTCCTTTTCAGGAGACACAGCCAAGGCTGGGCTTCCCACACACCCCAGCTGGCCAGAACTGCTGCACAACATCCTGCTTCTGCTCCCTGGCACCAGTTGTCCTCCCATGGGTGATGAGACCATCCCACTGGGACTGACCTTGTTCTTTTGTCACTGTTCTCTGACACTTAAGACATCTTGGAGACTGTTAATAGCAGCATGGTTTTGTTGGTACTCCTGGAGCCAGAGAAGAAGCTGGCTATCAAGTTGAGGCAGAGGAGAACCAGTTATTTTGGAGGCGGAAGAGGGTATGTTGGGAGAGTGTGCAGTGAGCAAATGGGCTTTAAGCTGGACAAATCAGCAAAGGAGCAAAGGTGGGTAAAAAAAAGGGACAAGAAGAGACAAGCAGGGAAAGGCTTACTTGAGGAATTTTCGGACTGTTTCCACTGAAGTAAAGGCTGGTCGCATGTCTGTGCCTTGTTTTTAAAAGATTAAGTAGTACTGTGGAAGGAAGAGTATTAGTTTTTGTTTCCTCTAGTGTCAGCCAAAGAAGATAATCATATCTATTAGGCAGATAAAGTGAGTATTTCCTCTTCAGAGGAATTCCTGTAGTTTTATAAGCTGGAAACACTGAACTCCTCAACAGTCTTGGGAAAGTCTTCTCTATTTAAATATGGCTGTGGGGATGGGAGAAGGGACTTCTTCAACTCTTCAGTCCTTAAGTGATTTTATTACAACTTTCAAGTAGCTGAGCCCCAGGGGCTGACATCCCCTCTTAAACATTGCGTGCACCACAGGACAGAGTTGCACAAAACATTGAAGAGGAGTTTGGTGTTAGGTCAGTTCAATACAGAGGTCCTTTGCTGAGACTGGGAAAGCAATGAATGTGGGTGTAATTCATTCAGTACCAAGTGGATCCTTATATACTGCCAACCAGGCATTTGAAGAGACCTCTAAATAGCAAGTGGCTTGGCTTGGATTCGAATCAGTGGCCATGTGGTGCCTGGTTTGTTGTTTCTTACATTATTTTGTCTTTCACTCAGTGTAGTAACCATTCTTATTACATCCAATCTTTTCAAAAGTAGAGATTGAAAGTAGAAAAGTTTGTGCTGAATTTTCATAGATTTAATAGCAGTGGTTTTATAATGGGTAGTGGGATAAAAAATCTTCTTCCTAGAATGTTGGATAACATGGCATCAGATGCTCTCTGGTTTCCACATAAGAGACAAGCACTGAATGTAGTCATGAATTTTTAAGGGACAAAACATTAGCGTGTCTGAAGTAGGTTTGATCATTGGAAGGAAATTTGCCAGACAAGAATTAAACCTTCTGAATTGAATCCTGGGGATGGAGATGTGATTTCCTGATTCCCTAATTTGCAATAAGTATGGCCTGTGGCATGAGAAGAAACTCTAGAATGCAATGCACAATTTTTCCTGTCACTGTTTTTGAATAAAATCAGTGTGCAGTTAATCCAGTGTTATAAATCTCAGTAGGAAGGCTTCCAGAGCAGGTAGATTTGTTTAATCACTTGGGCTGGAATCCAAACCACTGGAGGATATAAAATACATACACTAGTGCCATTCACTTCACTGAAAACACCTTTTTTCCATCCAAGGAAATAGCTGTGGCTGGCATGAATATATATTTGGCAAAGTGTAGGGCTAAACAAATTTCTCAGAAAATCGTCTTTGGCCAAGATACTGACTGTATTTCAGCACTGTAACTCCTCAAGCTCTCTGGCTAAGACTTTCTGACAGAGAAGTCTTCAGAAATCAGTGATTCACACTTTGAAGTGGTAGGATCCTCACCTCTCCTCACCAGGCTCCCTATCTTGATACCAGTCAAAGTATTGCCTTCAGTTTGGAGTAGACCTTTGTAAAAGTCACTTCTCCTGTGACATCAAAAAGCAACATGTAGTAATGTAATCCTGAAGTATCCTTCCTTCAGCATATTTTCTCTTCTTTATGCCTTGACCAGTAGCTTCTTCAGCAGAAAGCTTGTTCTCTGATGTTTTGAACCGTGTCTCACTAAGCACACTGATCCTGCTAAATAGGAGTATATAGTTTTATTTTCTGATTTTCCAACTATCATCAAAATTCCTGCATGGGAGAATTTGAAATTATCCCTGTTTCAGCAGTTATTATGTAGCTTACATAAAGGAATAAGGTTTAGCATCACAAAAACAGTCAGATTGCAAGGTATTTCAAGTAAGAGCTTTGGGATGGTTTTGGAACACCAGTTGCCTCAGTAATTCATAAGGTACATTAGGAGCTGTATCACATCTGGCATAGAAAATTATACAGAATTTCATAGTAGGAGTTTCTGCATCAAGTTTTCAGTAGCACTTTTTCACAGTGGTCACTGCCAGCGTTGCCACATGGGTTGCACACTCTGACTCTGTTGTATTGTCTCTTTCAGGCTCTTTTAGGATTTGACAGAGTTTGCACGACACTTTATCACCGACGTGAACGCCTGCAGTAAGGACAGGTTTTGGAAGCAGCATCCATTGATGTGACTGAAGGTAACATGCTCTCTTCTGTCATTGCCCTCTTCTTGCTGTTTAAACCCCATGGAGCCTCATTCTCTGGCTGGGTGTCCCCTTTTGCTGCCTGCCCTGGTTGGTGAGGAGAGAGCAGAATCAGGCCTCAGTTTGGTGCATGTCTGAGCATCCTCCAGACTGATCCTGACTTCAGACAACAGCTCTCCCTAACTGTGGCTCAGCCTGTCCCATAAAATTTGGGTTTGCCCCTCTTCTTAAGGAAATCTTTGCTTGTGCTTTCAACCTGCCTGTTTTCCATAGCCACATAAGTGCTTCACATTTTTGAATCCTGAAGCTGGTCTTCTTGCAAATACTGTTTTGCCACCAGGAATTTCACAGGTCAGTTTTGCCCTCTGTTCAAAACCTAAAATAAAAATGTGATCATTGTTTCTGAGCACTTTCTTATGGTAGGTGGTTTAGCACTTGTCAACCTATATATTGCTCTGTATGTTACTGACCTTGTTAGTGCCATCGCAAACAGTGATAGCTGTGTGCATGCTCCATGCCCCTGGAAAAAGCTCAGTATAGCATTGTCCTGCAACTGTAGCAGTTGCATTTAAGATAATCTTCTCTAAATGTAATTTTGTCACAGAAAAGCAAGTAGAGATTTTGCTTTTTTTTTTAATTAATTGGTATATTTGTGCTTAATTAACCTAGGGGAAGTAAATGCTTCTCTTAATTCACTACCACAAGAATTTTAAGGTTCAGAGTAGGTGACTCATCCACCAGAACAGAATTTATCCTTTGTTTGTAAATGCTATTTATTGCCTTGTTTTGCATCACTATGGCTACTGTATGTCATCAGTGATAACAGCATCTACCATACATAAAATGAATGTAAGACTGAGTTTAAAAGAGGTATAGTTCTTATAATAATTTGCTGCTATCAGCCACTTTTCCATTTTATGTTAGCACGTCTCAGATAAAAGCAGCACTAAAAGTGGCTTAATATTTTAACATCAAAACTGGATGCAAAATAAAAACTTCTCCTGCACATGGAATCATATCATAGTTAAAAAAGCCCTAAGCAGCCACCAACCCCCTTTTTCAAATTCTGTGGTTATATAAACAATCCAGTGATGTCCTAGAGGTGATTTTGAAATTTCGGATGAACTGATTTGCAGTGGTATTCTCAATTATTTTACTTCTAGTTATTTCTAATGTGAAGTACCTAGCTAAGCTTGTTACAGCTTTCACAGCCCATATAGATTCTTCTGCTTTCCTTTACTGTTTCTAAGTGGAGACTGAGAACAATTAATCTATTCCAGTTAAAGCCTATTTTATTTGCCAATTGAATGGCCCCATGTTCTTTTCTGAAACACAGCAAGTACAATCACTTCTGCCATCCTATTCAATCACAGCCTGAAGTTGCACGGATTTTGTGAAATGGCCTGGGCTTCAACAGCTTGGGAGCTGATTCACTAAGGCATCTGCTGTAACTGTGGCAGGACTGTCACCACTTTCCTAGCCAGAATCATTTGTCTTCATCATTTAGAAATAATCTCTGGGGCATAATGTGGTCTTAGGGAAGCACTGAGCCTGTTATTGCTCAATAATAGAATTTCATGAGGTCTTAACAACATCTTTGAGCTCACATGACACTTTTGACAGTGCATATGTAGATGTACATCTCTAATGTCCCATGGGACAGGGACAGAGAAGTGGTTTAAACACTTGGTATGTATTAAAAGGCTGCTAAAATAAAGCAGCCAGCTGTGGGTGACTTTAGGAGTCTGCCACTGGCTAGTGGGTTCCAGCCTGCAGGATGCACAGCAGTGTGACATGTCTTCTCTGTGGTAGCTGAGCCCAAAACTTCATAAATCCGGGCCTGCTATAAAGCCTCCAAGATTATTTCCTTCCAGACACACACTTTCTCATTTCCCCTTCCTGGCAATCTAGGACAGCTAGGGCTGGGGCATTGAATCCCAACAAGCATCTGAAAAGAAAGATGCTCATGGTCAGAGCAGTGGTCCCTGTGCTCCTGCAGGCTCACAGCTGGATCTGGCTAACAGGCAGTGTGAAATCCCCCAGACCAACTTTTCCCAGAGAGCTGAGGTGGGAGTATGGGGTCCTGCTATGGCCCAGTGTGGTCATCCAGAGAGACATCACTGGAGGGGCAGCAGGAAGAATGCAAAAGTGTTCCTCCAGGGCCAAGGGAGAGGTCAGGATGAGAAAGAGGGCAAGAACTGCATGAGCATGAGGGGTCTTGAGAGGGAGGAGGCAACAGAGGGAGTTCTGCTTTCCTTTTGGGTAAGAAAGGGTGCAAGGGAACAGCTCTGTCATTTTAAGTGCTGTCTTGGGTGTCAGGAACAGCTGGCACAGCTGAGCCCAAGGTCACAACTCCAGACCACTGCCCCCTCAGTGCTATTGTCCATGGGAGCCCAGTGGTATGTCCCAGCAAATGCTGCAGGAATGAAAGCAGGTGTCTAGAAAATAAATGTATTTTACTAAGTAGGTGGTTTGTAGTATCCTGATGTTGTCCCTGGGAAGGGGTAAAGGTCCAAGCAAGGTCAGGCAGCTCAAAGCTCTCTTCCTAGCAGGCAGAATCTGTCCCTCTTCTATTGTGCTGTGGCTCTGGGAGGATTCAGGCTGCGTGAGCTGGAGGATGCCCAGATCAGGGGTTTGGTTCAGCCTCTTGCTGAGTTTCTGCTCTCCTGTTGTCCGTGTGTGTACCAGGAAGCGTACTGTTTAATTCAGCATTGGCTGGTGCTTCAGGGCTTTTCCCAAAGCTGATGGATGCCTACGGGGTTGGGTCCTGGCCCACAGCTGAGCTCAAGTGTCTCCTGGGTTTGCTGTGCTCTTTTTTAAATACGATGCAGTGGGAGTAAAAGTCTCTGTGATATCACGCTGCTCTGTGCTACAGCTAATTAAAGTCATTGTGAAGGGTTTTGTAGTAATTGCAGATATTGTAAAATTTAGTTTTGTGGGGTAATTGGTAATGTAAGCCTGAAACAAGTTATCCTTAAGATGTTTTAGTTTGCATTTCTCAGCAGGAGCAGCCTTTACAAAGAATTTTGGGACCAGAATTGATGGCAGCATTTAGTCGTGCCTAAAGGGGTGCTTGCTGTGGCAGGTTCAGGGCGGTGTAATGGATGATGCCGACATTCTGCCTGCTACAGGAGGCTCCAGCAGCCAGTAGCTGCTGTACCTGACAAATGCCAGCTAGAAAGAGTGAAATGCTTGGGGACAAACACAGCCAGGACTGATGTGTTCCTATCCAAAATGAAGGTGGCCCCTTCAGACTGTAGGTTAAATAGAGTGATACAGGCTCTGTTTGCTCCTACATACTTAATACTTGTTATGAAGTTTTCATGCACCCTCAAATTTTTCAGTATAATGCTATATCTATAAATCTCCAATGTGAGGAGAATTCTAGTGCCATAGAGATGTGCAACTACCCAGTTGTAGGCTGGGCTGGGCTCCCTGCAGCAAGAACACCAGCCAGCTCACATCCCACTGCTCAGTAGTGCTGGAAGTACCCAGTGGAACAAGAAGGACATGAGGGACAGCACTGTAGTGCCTTGGGTGCCAGACAGTACATGGAGGATTCTTAATGGGCACGTAAGCAGCTTAGGTTCCTAAGTCCCTGATTTCGGTGAGGAACCTTCTCTGATGCATTTGAAAATCCCACTGAATGCCTCTCTGGCACAGTCCAGCAAGTAAAGACTACTGAAAATCCATCCCTTAGACACCAATACAGCTGGTGTATCTGGAATTAATAGTTTAAAAAGAAGTGCTGGCTCATGACTAAATGGAAAATACATTTGGGAAGAGCAAATATCAAAGATGTTACAAAGAATCAGAATGAGAATTTAATTCAAGGATGATATTTCCATGAGTAACTTTTTCTGGTCAACAGATGCCATTTCGGAGCTCATGTATCAGTAATAAATTGGTTGATGATAACATTGGAGAACTTGAATCTTCCTGCTGATAACACTGGGATTCTGTGGGTGTCCTCTCTGCTCTTCTGGGGAGTGAGCTGGGTTTGATGCCCAGCTCTGTCATGGCACACAGTGGTAGCAGTTGGCTTTTGAGGGCCAAAGAAACACTTCTTAGTGGGCTGTTTAGAAAGCACAGTCTGTAATACAATTATTTTATCAAATATGAAAAGCCAATGTCTTTTGCTAACTTAACTGTGGGGCCAAGCTCAGACCTGAGTTTTCCAATTCTGCTTCAGTTTTTGCAGCATGACAGAGGTGATGAATACACGGGAACCAGTGATGGAGGAATTCACACTCAGCCAGACTCCGGAGGAAGAAGGAGGCCCATCAAGCCAGGTAACTTAAAAACTGGAAAGTATCCCAAGCTGCTTTTCAAAAGCAAATTAATACAACCAATAACTGTCATATGTGTAGATGTTGAATTGCAGAGCACAGCTACCAGAAGAACAAGCCCTGAAATACAAGTTTGAGCCTACTTAGGTTTCATTTTTAAAAGGTAAGAGTTCTGGCAGGAGGGTTTTGTCAGGTACCATGTCTCTGGAGCATGGTCACGGCAATGTCTGGCCCCTGCGGTGATGCAGGCAAAGAGGCTGTCATCAGGAGTTCAGATCTGAGCAACAATTGTGTGATGAAGACACCCAGCCAGCACTGTACCACAGCTTTTTACACAGCCACCCTTGTAAAGAGCTAGGTTTCCTCAGCTCAGAGGGAGCTCCCTTTTTAGAAAAGAACCCATTTGAAATGATTGTGTAATTCACATAAATGTCTGTGGCATCGTAGCAGCAGCTCTGGCTGGGGCCATTTGCTTCAAGAGCATTTTCTGTCCTGAGGTGGTCTCACACACCCACTCGTGTACCTGCCAATTCCAGCAGGAGGGATCACGATGTCCTGAGCTGCCCTTGTGACAACCCCCGCACTCCAGTTTGTGCTCTGTAGTTGTGCTCGTGACTCTCAGTGTCACTGCCAGGGACAATCACCTTAACATGTCCTGGTGGACCAGAGCTGCTTCTCAACACAAGGTTTATCATTGCAAGCAGACTCTGAAAACTACTCTAGGAGCAACCTACTGCAGGTTAAAATCATGTGTTTGGAATGCAGAACTGAAGTTTTGCAAATTTCTTTCAGATCACTTGTGCATGTAATGAAAGGCTGTATGCAATTAAAGAGGGTACCATAGGCTTTCCCATGCCCCATCAACCACACAGGATAGATACTGCTCACTCAAAGAGCACGTTTCTCAATGTTTTCTTTCCTCTTTTTCACTGAATCTTAGTTTACACTGCTCAAACTCTGTGCCATCTCTGAATCCACTTGTGTATTTAGAGCTGTTCTGTGTATCGCTGATCATATGCTCCAGAAGTTTATCCCCACATCCTTTACCCTTCCCCTTTGGGAGGAGGTGACGCCATCTACATTTTAGTGTTGACCACCTGAGCCAAAAAAGCAAGAAGAAATGATAGTGCAAAGTCAGTGACGCAGGAGAAAACTAGGTTTCTTCCAGCAACTTCCAAGTGCTCTGGCCAGGAGACCGGTCCTTCTCTTCCTGCAGTCTCCTGCCCACTCGTCACATACTCCAGCTTCCGCAGAAAAACACAGCGAGGCCCGACAGGCAGCTCTGCTTCCTGCCAGTCCTGACTCATTCCTGGAGGGACGTGGTAAATACTGGGCTTCAGTGGAAAAACACATTATGTGATTGGTGTGAGAAAAGACCATATGAGGATGACACAAACAAAAATAGCCAAGCTGAGGCCACACAGGTGCCTTTCCTAAATTTTGTTGCAGATGTTATAATCCGCTCTTAGGACATTTTTAGATCAATGTGTATCATTTCTTAGCGCTTCAGAAAGCAGACAAAAAAGTGGAAATGCTGTTGTATTGGATCCCTGTTGCCAGCAGCGCCTGTCACGCATCCCTCTGCCACCCAAGCAGGCTGAGCAGCAGCCTGGGAAAGAAGAGGGCACTGTCACCTGCATCTGCAGCACTGGGAGGAAATAAGGCAATTTGCCCACAGTTTTATAGCTATTTTCTGCCAGCTGAGCTGTGAGGCTCAGGGAGCTTGGCTTCACCACGGGTCTGAAGAAAAGAGTGCACTGCTGCTCAGGCATGTTTCTGGACCTGTCCTGGCCAAGGAGATTTTACCTTGTTCTCTTATTTGTAAATAAGAGGATTGTATTAGCACTTTCTTAAACAATCCTGCCAGTCAAGGCAGCTGCTGTCGAAATGTCTTTCTGAATTATAAACAGCTCAGGAGGAGGCTGTGTAATGGGAAGTCGGCAGGAACTTCTTCAACAGGCAGCATGAGCTGCATTGCTTGATCAGGAGTTATGTGCATGTGGGTGCAGCTCAGGGAGGCCTTAGAGTGGTTTACCTTACATGATTCACTTGGTCTAGTTGCACTGAGAGCTCTTTCTCACAAGACACATTTCTTCTTAATTGTGTCTCACTTTACAACATTAACAATAATATCCAACAGCTTTCATCTTTGTATAGATTTGCAAAGAGTAATGAATCCTCGCAACACTACCAGGGGGAGCAAGGGCACGAGGATGAGAATTACTGTTCTTCTCCATGCTGCTTCCCAGACACGTAGGAAGAGATCTACCTTTCCCAAGGGCTTGCCTTCCTATGCCAGCTCTGATGCCAAGTGGGACAATTAAACCCTAAGCATTTAGAAAAAACAGATACTGGGATGAAGGAAGGTTGCAAAAGCCATGGAGCAAACACCCCAATGGGTTGTGACACCCCCGCCCGGTTCCCTAGCAATGTCCTGGGGGATGTGCATTCTTCTGCGGTGGTTAGTGAACATCTGCCTGTGCTTGTAGCAGGAGCTGTGCTGAGACTGGCTCACCTGACCAGCAGTGCTCAGTCAAACCAGAGACCCTGGTTCAGTGCTGGATGTGTTGCAGGTGTGTGTGGAGGATCCCAGTAGCACACAGCACACCCGTGTCAGTGTGTTAACTGGAGTTAACCTGGGATGGTTCGTGCTTTTAGCTCCTAGTTCAATCCTCTTGTCTGCACTTTGATTTTATTGTTACAAATGAAATAAAACTCAGCCAGCATGGAGGAATTTACAACCCAGTGGTGCAGGTATATGGAAATTTGAGAAGCCAGGAGATAAGGTTTCCGTGAACCAACAACAGGGTTTGTCTTATTCCAGCTCCTCCACGATGTTAACATATTTTTTCCTAAAAAAACCCAAACCAAACTAGGAAAAAACCCCAATCCAAAGCAAAGTACTCCAAGAGATTTAAATGAATCAGTGATGCTGAAAACAAGAAAGCACTTTTATGTGTTACAATATCCTTCACTAAAAGACATAGTTCAGCTTCAAGCTCTAATAGCTGCACAGCGTTTGACCTGGAGCTTCAGTATGACAAATTAAAATAGTAGCTGGCACCATCCGCTGTGTAAAGATGATCTCTGGGGCTACCTGTTTTGCATGAATGCATCACAAAATACAGTGTTTCACATCACAGAAAATAGCTCTGCAGAATGGCAGCTTAATACTGTCACCGCAAGAAAACATGAATATCGCATCGGAGTGAGAGAACAGCAGCTAGAAGGGCTGCAGCAGCCACTTAACTTAGCACTACGGCAGTGACCTTTGGGTCCTAAAAAACCACCAGAGCTAAAAAATGAGTGTTTGGCAACATAATGAATTTTGTTGCCCAAGTCTCCATTTTTACAGTGCATGTTGGATCACACCAGTCAAGGCAATTGTCTGCCCAACACACTGGCAAAGTCAGTTCTTTGCCCAGCAAGGGACAGGATGTGCAGAGGAGAGTGTGCTGAGACCTGCAGCCACTCTGCCTCGATGCTTGGCTGGCCAGGAGCATGGGAAGTTCAGTGGATATGAGAGTGCATGTCAAACATAGAAATGATGCTAAGATGGAGCATGTAGTCTGCTTGCTCTGAATATGCATCCCTGGGCAAGGCTTTGATGAACATGTCTCCAAATGTCTCACCAGGCCTTCCCAGACTCACGTGAGAAGTATCCCAAGCTGTCCAAGAGACTGCCATCGATTGTGGTGGAGCCGACTGAGTCCGGGGAGGTGGAGAGTGGGGAGCTGCGCTGGCCTCCTGATGACCTGAAATCAGCAGAGGACAAAGGTCTTCATGGTGACCAAAGAGCCTGTGTCCAGCAGCAGCAGATGGATCTGGAAGGTTTGAATGAGTAATTTTCATCTTTGTTCTCCATAGAAAAACAGTTCATGGCCATGCCATGAACTGAAGTTAATAGCATACGAAAGAGTGGTAGGTGCTTGAAGGTGCCCAGAAACACCTGCACTGGAGAGGGAGTCCTGTGGACTGAAATTTTTCTTGTAGCTTTTGAGCACATGGTGTTTTCATCCATGTCAGGCTCAGTGCTGGCCACTTGCATGGCCAGCAAGCAGGTCACTGCACATGAGCAGTTCACTCTAGGAAGCAGTAATCTTGTTCAGTAGCACACATCTACCTCCCTATGTCCTAGCCTGGAAGAGAGGTGTTTAACAGCTGCACATTTTCAAAGCATCATGGTGTCCCAGGAGTGCATTAGTGTAGAAGCAGCTTGCAACATTTTCAACCCAAGCACCCAGAGACAGCAGCCAGGATAGTGTGTAAGATGCACCTTCCCTTACTATCAAAGGAGTGATGGCAAATGGTCTGATCTCGAAGTGTCATATCATTTGCTATTCCAGTTGGCAACCACAGGGTTTAATTCAAGAAGAAATTACCTGACCTCCATGTTGCACATTATGGCCTCTGTGTTTTTGTGCATTGGTGTTAGGTAGGACTCGTTATGCGTTCAGAACTGACAGTTCAAGCAGATTTCACTACAACATTGGGTAGCCCTGCCACTATGGTGGCTATCCATAGGGATCATCACCTCATCTCACTGATATCTGTCCTGAGGTTTCAAGTCGCCTGTAAAGTCAGACTACAATGCACTCAGAGTTCCCTACTCCATGTTTAACTACTGGTTTGCAAGTAGAGGAAATTACTCATGTCACATCTGATCACCTCTGATCACCCTAACAGATCAACTGCCTGGTGGTGCAGGGAATCAAAGAAAGGCTGTTGTACTTGTATGGGGAAATAAATACTGATGAGACGTGTTTTTGCAGATACTTTAGCTCATGCAGCTCAAGAGGTGGAAGACAGTACAGATACTCTGGAAAGCAGAACTGAAGAGGACGAGTAGGGACTCCATGGCCTCAGAAGTGAAACTTCATTGGGAAAGTTGTTGGAAAGCTAACACTCTGAAGACATGTCAAAGTAATCTGTATTTCAATCTGAAAGGGTTTTATTTAGCTAGCACCTGGTAAGAAGTGTCTGGGCTTTAGAACTGTTCTTTTCAACATTTTGATTTTCAGGCTGGGATTCATATTAGTTGTTAATTTTTCCTCGGGAAACAATGGGACGTGTTAGGAAATATGAGATTATCAAGGGAAAAATGCTCCTAATGTCAATTAGCACATGTCATTGGTTTTACCTTTTTTAAGCAAGGCTGCTTTCAGGTATCAACAGCAGAACAAAGGGGTTACATTTCTACAGGAGGAATGTCTTAAATCTAAAACCTTTCTTGTTTTCAGCCATTTAAAACTAGCACTGTGATATTATGGACAATAGATGTAATATAATGTCACCATTTGATTTTGTAACTTTTGTATAGAGACACAAGTGTTAAGATTTGCCTCCAGGCTGCTGCCCTGGGGCAGCCCAGAGCAGTTCTCTCCCTTTGGCTAACGTGTGCAAATTTGGATGAACCAGCCTTTTCTTAGCTGCCTCTTCAATGAGGCTCACACCTTTCGGAAACATTTTCTCGCTGTACATTGATGAAGTGGATTAGCTAGTCGCTGGTGTTTGTGGAGTGAGGCTGTCTGTTGTAGGCTTGGTTGGGTGGATCGTGCTGTTCGTGCACTTTTCAGGCCCAGGTCCAACCGTGGCTTGGCACGTGCTCCTCTCCCTTGTAGCCAGCAAGATGGCTCCCGCTTCTGCCAGGACTGGATTTGTCCCACCTTGTTAATAGAAATTGTTGTGACGATTCTTCTTTTGCTATGTTTTGTGCATAACATAGGTGTGGAGGCCCAGCTGTTCCTCCCTCAACCTGAGCCCGGTGGTGGTTGGGTGTGGGTGATGTGTGCTCCCTAGCACAACCCAAACTTGTCCTCTGTTTTGCCTGATGCTGTGTTCCCCCAAGCCACCCACAGTAGGATTGGGGTAGAGGAGGGCCAGGGTGGCGGGACGCACACCTGCCTCTCTCCTGTCCAAGCGCTGGCAGGAGCACGTGAGCTAGGGGGTGCCTTCACCAGTGGCACGGCCCTCTTGGCATTGGTTGTGTGACCACCTCCTGGAGACCAGAGGTGATGGTGGGGCAAGCTGTCTTTGGACACCTTGGGCCTCCCAACAGATTTACCTTGGGGATTTGGGGGGAATTTTTGACAGGGGCAAACTTCCTCCTGCATGAAAACCTTCCAGAGACTCCCTCTCACCGTCCCAGTAGAAGCACCTTTCTTGGCCCAAAATGCTACCCTTTGGACAGTGTTGGTGGAGTTAGATAATGCATGTACTTAGAAGGGTTTGACTGTGTCAGTGATGAGTGTCCCATAAGCTATGAAGCTGGATTTCTCCATCTCTGCAGGGCTGGATGGGGTCTGTACTTCCAATTAGTGTTGTAGCCGGAAGAAGCTGCTCACTGTAGGTAGAATGAAATCACAGGATTTCTTCCAGCGTTAACTCTTAAGTTGACTTTCAAGTGCTTTCTTTTCTCCAGTAATAATTTTCTTTAACAGCAACTTTTAATTCTGTGATGGTGGTTAAAATTTACTGGCCAGATATATTACTAAGATAAGTTTATAACTCTTAGCAACCAAATTTAATATATTTACTTACAAAGAATTCTGTGCAATGAATGTTTAATACAAAGGAAAGAGACTATTTTACTCCAAAGCAACATTAATTTATGTACAAAACTATAGGTCATTATTTGGAGTGTTTGGGATCTAGGACCCTTTTTAAAACCAGTGTGGTATAGTATAATGTGCTACTTCAGTTAAACTTTGCTCTCTCAATCTGTATAGCAATCTGGTTTTGCCTTCTTGATGTAGACTTTCTTACCTATGCTGTCACAGAATTATTTGGTTGGATTAGTGAGATTCTGGTCAGAGCACCGAATTTTGCGAGAGTAACTGAAGGTTTCAAGAGCACCTCCTAAATCTGGCTGCCAGCCCCGTCACCCCCTTCACTGGTGACAGTTTTCTGGTAAAGCCAACAAGGCAAGAACAAACTGAAGCTACGCGTTTGGGTAGCACATGAGCAGGTGAGAAGAGGTCCTTGGACCTGTCTGCAGCTGTTTGTGGTGGGAGGAGAGCTGCACTGTCAAGGTGGCTGTGTAGATGTGAGGTGCTCTTTAAATGCTGCTTGTTCCTCGACCATCAAGAAGCTTTATAAATCTCCAGGGGGAAAACAACGACAGTGACGACATATTTTTAGCTGTGTGATTTCCTTTCAGTCTGCATCTGCCCAGCTTCATGAGGAATGACGTTAGACGTACCACTTAATTTGCTTTTCACTTCATGAAAGGAAAAACAGTTGTTTGAAACACTTCCCCCAATTTTATGTGCTCTCTATCTGCTTTCAGACGCTCCCTCCCTTCCTGCTCTGGATGGCCCTTATCCTATTTCCACCTGAGGTCAATGGCACTTCCCTAAATAAGTTTCCCAAAGAAACAAGAAAATACTACATACACCCTGCAAAAAACGCCATGCAGCACTACTTTTTTCATCCTAGTACATAAAGCTACAGCTCGTACAGAAATGCCAGATTTCCTTCTTCCAGCCTAATTACTCCTCTCTTTCCTTTTCCCTCTTTTGTGCTGCTCCCCTGAAGTATTTTACCTGAAGCAAATGAATTCTTCATATTAAAGCATTTTCCTAAAGCTGTGTGGCCTCAGTTTATCAACCACACAAAGCCAAACTCCTCCTCCCATTTTTATTTTTTCTGAACATGGGCCAGAAGCCCTAAAATAAGAGAGCAAGATAGAGAGAAACTTGTTTTATACAAACAAGCCCTATTTATTCAACTTGCAGGTCTATGAACGTCCTCTTACTCTGTCTGTGTGCAAGTGTTGTCTCTCTAATAAACTTGATAGTTGTTTTGTATTTTTTTCTGGATTAAAGCTTTGTAGAAACTAAAAAGAAAAAAAACATTCAGTCATATTTTTCTAGTCTAGCTTGTAGAATATTTCATGTAGTGCAGAAAAGAAGTTTTATGGAGTAAGACATTGTTGGATTCTGCTCTATTTCAGTTCTTTCTAATTTTGTAAAATGCTACCTGTACATAATACTTGACTAATGTATGTCCTGTAGATGTATTACACCATTTAGCCTATTAAATGCCTATACTGGATCAAATGTAAGAAGTAGTGTATCCATGGTGTCTTGGTGTAAAAATGCAAAGGGTTATTCTGGTGGTGTGCAGATCCTCTCCTACCACTAGCACAGCTAATACAGGGGAACGAAGCCTGCTCTAAGCCTGCCTTTGCCGTGTGGTATGCAAATACTCACACTGGCCCTTCACCCACATGCTCCTTACATGGAGAAATTCAGATTTACGTCAGTGACCATCTCCATCTCTTTCAAGCCCTTCCTAGACCAGGCAGCTCCATGCTCACTGCTTCTGTCTAGTGATTTTCTTGCCTGCCTGCTTGGCACGGGCCCCTTGGTCCTGGGTGGTACCCTGCCTTGTGAGCTGTTCGTTCATCTTCATTAACCTTTTAATGCAATGCACATTTTGAACATTTTCTGGAAAGGCTATTGTGGAGCCCAGCAGGAACTCACATTACTAGAAACCTAAACCTAAAGGAGAACAGGGTCATGTGGCCTAGAAGATGAGAGGCAGAGATAGTCTGCCACAGAACAACCAATTTTTTCCCAAAACATCAAGTTACCAAAAGCAAAGGATCAGATAACTGAAGGGTGAGACTCCCTCTTACTTTCCTAGCTCAAAAGCAGCTGCTGCTCACTGAGACAGGTATACCAGCATGGCAAGAAGCATTGCTTAATGTCAAAGCCAGTTTTTCCCTAGCTGGTCTGGGGACCTGCCACTGCTGTGCCTGGTGGGCAGTGCTGGAATGGTTAGGGAAATGTTCTGTATCCCTAGCTGGAGGCAACGAGCCCAGCTTTGGCACTGCAGCACTTGCAAACCTGATGCTTAATGTCATCCAGTACTGGAGTTTCCATGCACCACGTATGGAAAATCTCATGTCCTGGCATACATTACCCTGGGGGCAGGATGGTAGAAGGGCTGACACTGCCTCCTCACCTCCCTAGGAGCTGTCCCATCCCTCTGGGATTTTCCTGGATGGTGTGTGATGGGTGCAAAGGATGCTATCTGATGGCTCCAGGGGATGCGGTTTCAGCTGGTGTCAATTTTACATTGCTGTGAGATCTGTGCTATGTCCTGGTTCTCTTTCCCTGAGTCTAAAGGCAGGGGGAGTTTATCTGTAATTAATTATATAGGATGAGCATGGGAATACTGTTGTCTTGCTCTGACATGTTTTACACTTAAATCCACTGATTCCTCTGGTTCATTTAATGTTAGCTTACTGACAGAAGACATTTTAATTTATTTTTAAACAGGTAACTGATTAGTGGCTCTTTCTTTTGTATGTATTCTGCTTGATGTTCCTGTCTAAAGGAGCAGATAACATTTTCAGTGGAATTAGTCTTTATATAAACTACCAGCAACACACAGAACTGTCTTTTATTATGTTAAACTGAAAAAAAATTTTACATCTAAATCAAATCAATCCTACTTTGTGGTTTTACCTTTTTTTTTTTTTTTTTTTTCTCCAAATCTAATATTTATGTGGATTCTTCTGTGGAGAAAGGTGAACCCTGGCAGCTACAGGGAGCCATGACTCCTGTAACAAACAGCACACCCCTCACATTCGTGTTATCAAAGGTGAGCCTCACATGCACTGCTTCCACTACAAATTAGAGCAAAACACCCTTCTTCCCTTTGTCTTTGGAAACACTTTGTGGCTTTCATTTTTGAGACAGTACCTCTCCAAAGTTTAAATTCACTCACTTCTGGAAAACTAGGATTTTAACAAAGTTTCTGGTTTTCTCTCTTAAAACAAGCAAACAACCATACAAACAAACTAAACCAAACAGACAATCAAAAAAACCTGGAAATGTTAAAAAGTTGCATTTTAACTCTAAGAATGATGATGAAATATTTTCCTCCATTTTCTCCCAATATTTCTGCCATGAAGAGTCCAAAAACTTCACATCTAACCTTAGCAGAGACTTCCTTGCTGGAGACACAACATGAGCCCAGCTAGGAGTGGGGGCAGAAGTGGAGGAGAAGGGGCTTCTAGGGAGGTGGGAACACAGAACAGGAGCTATTCTCCTCATGATCAGCTTTCAGACCCCAGACCTTGCACAACAGAGGACAAGGATATTTTCATCCTGCCTGACAATTCATGCCCACACACTGAAGGAAATCTGTTTAAAATACCTGTGATTGCAGCGAGTCCAGCCATTAAATTGATGTTTGCAATCAAGTCAGTATTCAGCTTTGGCATGGCTCCTGGAGAGTGACAAATTCTCTTTATGAATTAGTCATTTAATTTATGAAACATAGGTTGGATATTGTCACATACCCACGTGTCCTCTATACCCTTGACAACTGTACCCCCACGCATTACTATTCAGTAGGCGATGAAGCCATGAGAACCCCTGGGACTGGGGTGTGCTGGGATGTACAGCCAGACCTGGGATCTGAGGAAACCTCCAGATACCACAATGCAGGAAACTTAAGAATAATTTATTGTTGCTGTCAACTATTCACTGATGATGATTTGGGCAGAAGGATGTAGCACAGACACCTACCTCATCAAACCAGCCATCCCTTGGTAGCCCTGTATGTCCTCCTGGATTAGTTTTTTGGGCTGGTGAGATCTTGCAAGTACAGAACTGCAACTAAAGGCAGAACAAAATAAACAGAACATGGGATGAAAAACAGCAACTTGGGTGCTCTTTCACTGGTACTGGTCTTTAACTCCTATCTTGGGTGTGTTGGGAGGAAGCAACTAGCCTTTTTTTCCCAAAATTTGTAAGTGAGGCAGAACAAAGTGAATTGGACACAAAACTGTTCTCCATGTAGCTATGCAGTGCACTGGCTCTGGAAGCAGCTTGGTTGGTTTATTAATTCTTAACGACCATGTCCATCTACTAGTCCTCCTGTTCCCCAGCAGGACACACATGTCACTGGGGCAGCTCATCCTCCCCCTCCTCATGAGCTCAAGGGCTGGGACCTGCTGCAGAAAAGGTTTCTCTAAATCTCAGGTGCATCCTGTTTTGGACTAATTTGGCCCAGTGGTGCAGCCTGGTGTGCTGGGGTGGTGTCCCTTAGGGGGACAGGAGCTAACCCCACTCCAGTGAGGGGTCTCTGCAGAGAGGGGAGAGCAGCTCTTGGTGCCTTTTCTACCATGAAGCCCTCAAAGTACCACAGGGATGAGCAGTCACTCCCACCCTGCTGAGAAAAATTTTGCTTCATTAGGAACAAGAAAAAAAATTAAGATGGGGTTTGGGCCACTATACACCAGGAGGATTTGGTGCTTAAAGCACAACCGGAAAATAAAAGCAAAGGCAAAACAGCCATTTGACTCCTGCTGGCCCTAGCATCTTCCTTCTAGCTCATGGTGTCTCTCTGGAGGAAAGCCAGTGCCCCTGGTTACCTTTAGTGATCCTTGAGCATAGGGACACCCCTCAGATTGAAGCTGTGCCTCTCAAGTGTGATCGTAACTGAGGAGAAACATCTCAGTTCCCTAGTCCACATAGAGGCTAAGGTGCTGCTTCCTATTTATAGCCAGGCTGGGTTACATAAAGTGCCTTATTCATCCCTGAGGTTTTAAACAGATTCCAGAGAGGACAAGGGACCTTGTGTCTTTTTCCCCACCCTTTTTTTTTCTTTCCTTCTTTTTTTTTTTTCTTTTTTTTTTCCCTGCTTTTTTGGCCTAGTTGTGCATGCAGAGCTAAGACTTGTTCCAAGACTGATTCAAAATAAGACTATAAAATTATTTGATGGCTCAGCATGAACCACTGTCCTGCGAGAAATCATCTGTATGATTTTCATGTGCATTCTGAGAAAAAGAAGCTATTAAAATAATAAAAAGTTTTGATGTGTGTGTAACAAACCTTGCCTGCAGATCCACTGATAGAAATCCTTTCAATTTGCTGGCATTGTGTTGGGTCCACTGCAGCTGAGGGATGAGTCTGGGTACCAAGGGGAAGAAAAAAGGTATAAAATGAGGGTAATTTAAATGCCTGCTTTAGAGAAATGCTCAGAAATATATTGAAATAAACAGAGCAAGAGATGGTGCCTATCATGTTGATCTGCTGTGCCAAGCAAGGCCAGCTCTCCGAGTCAGCACAGATTTAATGCATTCTTCAAAGTTTCTCTTGTTTCTAGCAGTGATGTGTGCCCTTCTCACCATGCAGAGCCACAGCCTGTTTGGGTAGCCGTGCTGATGGAGGTGCTTCACTGAACAACCCAGCAAAATACATTGCTTAGGTGCTTGCATTTCATTTCAGCAACTAGGAAAGAACTAATTCAACTCACAAATAACCCAGACATGTAATTGCCTTGTTTTCACAATAGGTGATTTTGTCACAACCCAGCATCTGGCTCTGGTCGTGATAACCAGTACTGTAACTGAGCCAAAGCTCTCCTTCCAGTGATTCAATTTTAAACTCTTCAGGGTAGCAACTGCCTTGTGGTTGCTGCATGTTGGAAATATCTGCACAGTGCCTATGGCAGCAGGCTCTGGTCTGCAAGCAAGAGGGTCCCCTGTGGTGGCAGGAAGCCAGCCGGAGGTGTCAGTGGTACGTGTAACCCACACAGAGGTGCCTGCTCCATACCCTACCCAAAGCTGGAGCTGTGCCTGCCCCACTTGACATAGCACCAGGATCCATGCTGTTGCCAGCACCCCTGGTGAGGGGGATGCTGGCAGAGCCCAGCCAGGTGGGCAAGCTGGCTCTGGCAAGGACAAAACCAGCAGGTTTTTGCTGTGTTCCCCACTGCAGGTGCCTAGGACCAATCTGTGAGTGGGCTGAGACCAAAGGAGGCAGGTGAAACAGTCCGAGAGCTGCCCAACAGGATTGCCTAAAAGAAGAGCAAAAGCAACAGCTCTGAGTCTCTCCAGTTACCGTTCCTGGTTACGCTTGAGTTGCCAGGAAAGCCACAGACAAATTAACTAATTTGTTCTTTTTTTTTTCTTTTTTTAATTCAGAAAAGCTCATATGCATTTATATGAAGACATAAAGTGCCATGCAGAACTCTGCCAAGATCTGTGCTTGTTATTCCAACCTTACAAACAAAATTGTTGTGCAAATGACCTAGAATACGTAAGAGTACAGCACTTAAGTGGAGATTTGGCTAAATCCAGCACACATATCTAATCAGAAAACATATGCAGGATTGGGAAAACACCATGGTGGGATCTTACAGAGTTTTAACATATGGGTGTGCATAGGTTACAGAAGAAATGGGCAATAGTGCAGCAATGCTGGAAGCTATCTTTTCTATCATCTGCTGTCCAAAGGAGAGAACTGAGAGCATCCTGAGATGTAAATCAACCTGATCTACCAACTCGGTCCCTGAACTGAAGTCATTTGACCTCATTTCTCAGTCTTAGAAAATTGGATAAATTGCTAATTCCCCAAATGAGAACCAGATGCTAGATTTTAGCAAAATCTTTGTGCTCGTGGAAGAAAAATTCCCCAAGCAACAATTTTTTACACCTTGAACACTAGAGGATGAGAGCTCTTAGCAGAAGCAGGACTGCAGACGTGAGGATAAGGCCCATGCCTTACACCAGAGCAGAATACAGCTATCACTATAATGTGATCACAGCTGGAGCATTCATAAACAACAGAACTTCTGTAGGAACACATGCTATAGGCAATTCATTGCAGTAGGTACGTTTGTTAAGTGCTGTACCACTGCAGGGTAGTTAATATACACAAGTTAAACACACACAAACCAAACAAGACATACTGGCACAGAGAACATGATGCCAAACATCAAATATTAAACATTCCTAGAGTGACCATGAGCTCTACTCCAGAGAAAGATTTCAGAAGGAACTGGAAAAGCTCATTTCCACTCCAAATTTACTGTGATTAGGACTGCACTCAAGCCACTCATGCTGATATTTCAGGCTTTACAAGGCACTACTATTAATTCTGTTTTACAATGTCACCTTCCTTTTCAGTGCATTTTAATAAACTCTAAGATCATGACTAGAATTCACAAGTTGAATTTTATCAGAACTGTTTATGCCAGCACTAACTCAGGAAACTTGCACACAGCAGTCTGTCCACAGGCTACCAGGAACACTTAACACTCTGTACACTGAATTATCCTATAGTTAAGCTAGATCTTCTCTGTGTGGATTTAGTTTTTAAGCTAGAATGATACCATTATCCCCTGAGCAATGGTTTGCTACCAACTCAAAGCAAAACATGCTGGACTCTATATACACAAAAGGAGGAATCTCCTATGTCTGACGTGAAAACAACTATCGCAGATACTCAGCTTTTATCACAAAAGGCATATACCATCTCCAGCTGTGTCCCTGCTTCTAGGCTAGGTCTGGTGAAATTGGGCTCAGGAATCTCCAAACTAATGTTCCTCTAAGATTATGCATGTACAGATCTAATGCCTTTGACTTTGAGGACTTCTAGATGGGTAATACACTGAATTTGGGCATTTGGATTGTTATTGGAGCTCCCTTTGAAGTGGTTGTGGCCCTGTTCATTTGGTGTGCATTTCTTGGCAGCTTTGCTGGGCCTCCACTGAGAACTTTCCTCATGTGTCTTTTTGGAGAGATCAGGGAGCTCAAACAAACACAAGTATTTAAAAACACAAGATGGGATCTCTTACGGTGCTGATGTGTTTCCCCTCTCCTTTTTGGAAAAACTTTGCAAAGGGGCACATTAGCCCGAGCTGGCCTCTTCTTCATCAGAGGCTGGTGGCCCACAGCCTGGGGTAGAAGTCAGTTAATATGCCCCATCTTTGCTAAGCAGCTTATTTTGTGTCATTGAATTCCTACATGACAAACACACAAAGAGCATATTAAAGTTTAATGCAAAAAGCCCTGAAGATTGGATCTTCCTGAAAGGCATCACGCAGCAGGTATTCGTTAGCGCACGAGAGCAGATGGACACGCTGCTGGGGGGCTGACAGCACATGCAATGCCTCTCTGCACTTCCTTCTCCAGCCTAATGCCTCTGAACTTCATAAGCAGCCTCAAAACAACCATAAATGATTCAGAAGAAGATGGATTAACCAGGGGGTAGAAGTATCACTTGCTGGGTTGTAGGAGTCCCTAGACCTCTGTTCTGGTTTGAGTTTCACCACAAACCTAGGCGTAGCCACTTCATCTATCTGAGTCAAAGCCACAAAAAGGAATTGTTCTGTTCAGTCCCCAAACTTTCAACCCTTCCATTTTTACTTTCCAATGAGTTTCTTCCTTTACTAAGTGCTTTGCATTTTTATATCTGACGTCCACAACATCATACACTGCTGGGATTTAAAAACTTTCTCATTGGTGGAGTGTGGTCCAGGACACTGTCCCCACAGGACAGACTTTGACTGCCTCTTCTTGCAGCAGGAGGAAGGTTGCTGGGCAGTTGCTAAAAGCATGGCATTGAGATGATACACTAGTTAAAAGCAGTGACACTCTTCTATTTTATTTTCCCTTTTTACCCCAAACTTAAAAGCAGCAATTTATGTGCCTAGCATTTCAGAAATGTTTAAAATTAAAAAAGACTATCAAATAATACTTCCAATGCCCACACAATGTGACACTGAACAGTGCTGCTTAGCAAATTAGACAAGAATCATTATAAGTGATATAAAAGCATGAGTGTAACAACAGTGTTTTTACTTGCAGCTCCCAGAGACAGTAATGGTTACCATAAAACATACTGGTGAGGCTGGTATGATTTAGGGATTACACCTTCTAACTAATGGATGGAAAAGTGCATGTAGATACCAGAAGCTGTTACTCTTCAGTTCTTGACTCTTCTCCCTTTTAACATTTGCTTTTTTTGTTGCAATTCTGGTGCTGACACTGAGCTTTATACACAAAAAGCAAAATAGCTCAAATATTCCACATTCCTATCAGCAGTCGCCTGATGTTTCCACACACCCATCTCTCCTCTGCAGGACAGAGCTGCTTCTGTTGGACACGAACAGCCAAGAGAGGGCCGAGGAGCTAAACCTGAGGCTGTAGCAACGGTCAGCCAAACCCTGCCACTAGCATTTTGTGGGTTTCATAATAAATAATTTAAAGAACACACACCCTGAGAGGGTATTGGTGCTGAACCCTCTCCAAGTACAACTAAAACAGCACCTACAAAAAAAATTGTTGCCCACTTTACCTAACACCTTTCTGCACTGCCTTCTTTCCATCCCCATCTGCCAAAGGGGCTGACACAACAGCAGTCACCCACCACTAGCATCAACATCAGATGCTTGCAACACCCCTGGGACCCCTCTGGGGCTGTCTTGAGACATTGCTCCAGGTGACAAAGGAGCAGAGGGACAGACAGTGACCTTTCTGTCAGAGCTATCAATGGGACCTGCCTTTCAGCTCCATATTCTGTGTTTTAATGGTGATATTTCCTTCGTGTTGTGTTCAATCCCAGAACTACCCTGTGTGATGCCACAAGCTCTCCATTGCCTTACTCTGTGACAATTCACCAATGCTGCAAACTCAGACAATGCCTGGTTGCTTTCTGAACTTGCACCTAGTTTTGTGGTAACTCCATATCTTGCTAAATGATCATCCAGACATGAAATTTAATCCACAGCTTCTAGCATCATGAATTTTTTTTATTATTATTAAACATTCAAAAGGGAACTTTTTTTTTTCCCCCAGAGGAACGTGTTGCAAAACATCTAACGATATCCACTTTCCTCAACACAATGTTTCCAAGAGGAGGGAAAAAACCCACCTAGCCCAGGTTCCAGAAACACTCTACTCACCATAGAAACTATAAACTGAAACAACCCTACTAGTGCTTGCAGCTCAGTGGAGCATGTTAGCTAATAGGTTATTTGAGTAAAAAGGGTATTTGCAAAACATCACTGCTAATCCTGCCATTTGCTGTGTGTGGAAGGGCTCCAGCTGATTCCAGTGAAACTCCACCCATGCAGAGTAGGCAGCAGACCGAAGGGACACAATGAGCTCTTGCCTTTTTTAGCAAAATAACCTGTCAGCTGCCGTGTTTATATGTAAACTAGTCAGGAATAAACATGGGATTGTTCCTTCATAGCAATGTAAGTTGTTGGTTTTTTTTCCTCTCTGTCCCAGCATAGCAGTTAAGGGTTTGCTTTCACATCAGCTACACAGGATGCCCAACACTGGCTGTGGGTAGCCAAAGCTGGGTGTAAGTCATAGGGTAACCAGCCTCTTGTCCTGCCCCAAACCTATTTATCCTGCTCTTTCCCCTGCCCAGTACTGGGAAAACCTCTCTGTCTTTCTTGGCACAGGTGGAAAACTATAGGAATGCTCCAAGCATGATTTTTCAGCCTTCAAGCAAACTCTACTCCTACTCACACCAGCTCAACTGGCTGGAAGCGCCACCAAACTCATGCCAGAGGGTCTTGTGTGTACAGATGAGTGAAATGATAACAGTGGGTTTGAGGTCAGCTTAACACCACAACAAAGAGCACGTGCTTTGGAACAGATTTCTCTTTCTGAAGTCACCCATTCTATTTAGTGCAGGTTGATTTATGTCTACCCATCCACTGTTTCCCATGAGAAGTCACAGGCTGAGTTTTAAAGGCAAAACTCTAAGTAAATTTATAGCCTACATCAGGTTTTTCATCTTGGAAGCAGCAGAGACATATTTCCCATACAAGTGCTTCAAAAATCATACTCTTTTGATTCATTTTGCTTAAAAGTCTTTCTGAGCCAGAAAATGCAGGTCTCTCTAGGATACTCATTTTGAAAGTTGCACAAAGGACTGAGGCATCATCTGTTCAACACACCAGAAGATGAACAACCCAAATATGCAACTGCATATATTATCTTCCTTTTGACCAAGTGACAGCAGCCTCTCCGTCACACAGACAAAAAGCACATGAATACTCCAAAAGAGGCCAGCGCTTAGCAAAGTGAATGTTCAAGGTATCAAGTGCCTGTTTCAAGAAATTGAAAGAGCTTTTGCAAAATACATTACAAATTGAAGACACATGTATCTGTGTAGATATTCGCAAAGGCTGGGTGGTCTAGGCACCAGGACCTCTGAGCTGTAGGATTATCTACTCCAGGTGTTCAAAACTTTTACGAATGGCTTAAAATTACAAAATTTAGAATGAGAGGATCTGGGCTCCCTGATTGCTTTATGTAGCAGGGGAAGAGGAGAGGTATTGTGTTTTCAGTCTGTTCCCTGCAGCACAAAGGGCTGCGAACATGCTTTAGAAAACTCCCAAATTGAAATTCTCTGATAGACTCATGACTCCAGGTAGAGGATTTCCAGAGAAAGAATGAGAGAATGTGATCTAGTGAACAATAAACCCTAAGTCAGTGATACCACCTTGAAAGCCCACATTACTCCACCATTTTAATCCTGCTCTGTGATGCTAGGACAGTTGCTGGGTCACTCTGCCCTAAACCTACACAAGGACATCAGCCCCAGGGCCAGAATCCTGTGCATCCTGCAAACCAGTAGACCCACCAAAGAAGACACAGCAGCTCCCGAGAAGGCATGTGGGGAGAAATAGTGTCTGGGAAACAGGACTCATTACAGCCAGCCTGATACGTGTAGGGAAGCCCAAGTTATGCTGCCCAAAAAATCCTGAGGAAGAAGGTGATTCAAATTCCACCTCTCTCAGTGACTTACACCCCAGTGTTGAGGGGACCTTGTCTCCTCTTGGTGTTTGCAGGTAGGAGCATCCTTGGGACCACCCAGCCTTCCCCTTCTCCTGTCCTGGAAACCAACAACTCCATCAGCAGGGAAATAATTTTCAGGGCTTGCCCTCCACCAGGTCAACTGGAAAGAGCAAGGTTCAGGTGCTGGTGTCTGGGGAGATGTGGGGACAAGGGAAAGTGAGGTTTCAGGATTTCATTTCAACTGTTGCTCCTCACTCAAAACATTTTCTAATTCACACTTACCTTCCAGCTGGCTGCCCTAAGCAGCAGCCTACAGGGTCTTTCAGATGAACAGCTGTTCGATGTTGCATGCAAAGTGCAGTAGGTTTTTTGGCTTTTTAAGGGCTTCAGAATAAACTACAGCCTCACAACTCCCTCATGCTTTACAAAGCAATCACCTCTGAGGCAAGAAAAATAGTCAAATCCCCTGGCAGATATGAAAACTCCTGAGGCTTCCTCACACCCCAGTGTATGCACCAGACAGCTGAGCCCCCAGGTCCAGAAGCAATGGCTTCATTGGCTTCATCCTGACCCTGCCTCCTGGGGAAAACACTGAGCTGCTCAGACAGGATGAGGACCATGTCAGCAACCTTCTTTAACTAAGGAAAATTGCAGAATAATTTAGACCAAGAGGGTTCTATAGAATTTATCTGGTCCAAGCACTGCTCAAAGCATGACTACAGTTGTAGAGAAGGCTGCACATGGCTATGTCCCATTGATTCTTGAACACCCTCAAGGATGGAATTCTCACATCCTCTCTGGGCCTCTGCTGTCCTGCTTGACCACCCTCTTGGAGAAGTTGTTTTTTCCCTTATGTCCTATCCCTTGTTACAAGACTTGACTCACCTCATGCCCTTTCACTGTGCACACCTGAGGAGAGTTTGCCTCTTCTACATAACCACCCACTGGTCATTAGAAAAGACAAGAAAGAAAGCCTTCCCTTTAGCCTTCCGAGAGTTGGAAAGGTGAGCTTAATAAAAAGATGAACCATTGACCCAGGCCTCATGCTCAGGATGTCTTGGCTTACACTTGGCTTACTCCAGCACTAGATTCCCTGACACTATTGGCAAGTAATCAGAGGAATGTGGCTCCAAAATGTCCAGCTCTCATAGAAACATCTCCTTTGTGTTCATAGAGGAGGTCAGTTTCTCACTGTTATCATCTGGACACTTTGGAGCAGATTTTTTTCATGTGGTGACCAACTGCCATGATGATCAGGTTGGAAAATATGTGTGTTTCTTTGACACCTAAGTAGCAATTAGGAAAACATACTGTGGGTGTGGAGCATATGGTCTGCAAGGTCTCTGTGTTTAACCTCACCGGCCATAAACTGGACATTATGTCTCCCTTTATCTTATCTGTCTTCTCCAGGGACTTTTTCAAATTTAGGGGGACATACAGTGTTTAGCAAAAGGAATCTTATCCTATTCAGGTCCTGTGTGAGATAACACATAGAAAGTCAGAAGCTGGGACTTTCTTTCCATGGTTGTTGCTGTAACAGTGCTACCAGAGTCTCAGAAATCAAGACGCTCCACTTCTACCAGGCTTTACTCGGGCAAAGGAGGTGTTTCCACAGCACAGATGTGGAGGAAGCCATGGTGAGTGTGTGTGTAGGAATGGGGCTTTGCAGGCACCTCAGATGCTCCTTGTCACACCAACCACATTGTGCATGGGCATTTGTAAAAAGTGATGGAGGACAATAGCTATTGATATTTTCTCCTGTTGGGGAAAGCACCCTTGTTTTTAGAAGTCCACACCTCTATGCATATCTATACAATACTCCAAATCACTGCAATATGTGGACTCAGATGATACGAATAATATAAATATTGCTTTGTACTCGTTGAGAGAGTTAAGGTCTCCCCTCCACACATCCACCCCTGTGTGCCTCTATATATCTGATAGTACAGGATTATAAAACAGGGCTGTTATTCCTGTGGGGTTTGATTATTTAACATTGTACTGAGCAAAGTTATCAGAGCAATCCTGAAGGACCAAAATAACTCTTTGTTTCTGATGTGATATTTGAAAAATAGGAGCCAAAAATAGCTATTGGCTGGCTGACTTGTAATATTGCTGACCTTTCAGCACACCCAGCAGAATCTGCCAGCATAGAAATCCCTTTGCTCTGGGTGTGCAGAGCAAACAACCCTCCACTCATGTCTTCCATTTGACTCCTACTAAACTTGTCCCCAGTCTTGTTTGCTGTCAGTCCCCTTGGGTAGTGTGCTGAAGGGGAGAGAGATGTCAGCCCCACCAGGGAAATATGCCTGGCCTTCCAGGAGAGGAGAGGTCTGTAAGAGCGCTCCACCACCTGCTCCATTTCTGTGACCATTTTAGGTGACACAGAGCCAGTCACAACTGTAAAAGTCTTTTGAGCTGTTTTTTCTTCCATGCACAGAGGCAGACCTGTGTCTGGATGCCACATGGGAGCTAGGAGACCATTGCTAGTTCTGTTCAGACAGGGTGTTCAGATTTCCAACTTGTGTGCCCCCTTTTCCTCTCTGTTTTGTCTTCTCCATCCTGCTCATGGCTTTGCTGGCCTGCACATGGATAAACAACACCCCTGAAGAGGAAAAGTGTGTTAGGTGTTCATCAAAGATTAGGCCCATGAAGCCCTGATCTCTGCAGCTAATTGTTCCTATATAACCAACTCTTCTGTTCCTTCTATGGTTTAAGAGCCTCCCTTGATCAGAGACCATTTTATCCCATGTCTGACACTGAACCAATAGTCCCGTACCCAAGGGCTTAAGAATATCCTGCACAGATCTCATGCCCTGTTCTCCTCAACCATGCAGATGACTGTGACAGAGGTACCTCCTGCTCATCTCTATTCCTTTGCACAGTGTCTCATGACCATCAATTACTCCTTTTCACCCTTGTCCCACCTCTTTACCTGAGAAAGAAAATCCAAGGCACACAAGAATTAAGTCACCTCATAAATCAGGGAGCCAGCTGAATGTACAGAGACATCAGAAGCAAGTTCAGGTAGTAGCCAGAGAAAAGGGGAGAAAGACTCTTGAGGAATTCAGCTGTGAAATTCCTGCAAGCCTTTCCTGGGCAAACTGTGATTCTTTTGAAAGTTCACACATTTAGCTTCATTTAGAGGAATTTTCACAGAGCAAGGCAGTCTTGATACAACACACTCATCAAATTCCAAATCACTCCTGCAATCGTTTCATAAAACGGGTAAAACAATACACTTTTTAATGCTGTATTTTCAGAAACTGCTACTTTAAGTCAACATTTTTACATAGACAATAAATATGAAACTACCTGTCTCAGTCAGAATGTTCCTGACATCACATTTCAGCCCAAGCAGAAAAGACTGTGAACTAAACAAAAGGGAAAAAAGGGTCTTATAATCAGAAGCGTCAGGCAAGCAGCTTGAATAACACATAGGGTTAGTAGGACAGCATGTAGCAGAATGCTGATGGGCCTTTCCAGAAAAGATACTGTCAGCAAAAGTATTCCTAAACTTGCTGAAGGAGTAGAAGAGAAACAGCAAAAAAGGAGGAACCTGAAAATATTCCTAAATTCTACTGATTTGGATCCTCCTGTAACACTGCAAGAAGTGCACACAGAGTGGTCAGACACTGTCTACAATGTCTGACTGTGAACCTGCTGGGAAGGAACTAGTCCTACTCTTTAATACGTTCTAATGGCGTGATCAGACTCGTTGTTTGAGGGGTGTTCCTTGTTAGCACAACCCCTCTAACCTGCCTCCAATTTGGTTTTATGTCAAAAAGAAAAAACTTGGGGGGAGAGTGAAAACAGGAAGGGGTCAGCATCTAACCTTTGAAACTCAGTCAGTTTAAAACCTGTTTTGATTCTCATCAGTGCTGTGGATCACCATGGCAAAGTCATTATTCCCCTCCTGACACACCTGCTGATACCAGTAGGTATTTTGCTTGCAGAATGTGAGAAGGAATGTGCAGCAGATAGATACTTCAATACAGACTGGATCTTCCATTAATCCTTTTAATGGTTATGACTGATTCTTGCTTTGCTGCTTTGATTGCAAGTTGTCTTCAGGAATTATCCTCAGCAGAATCTGGCTCGGCAGCACTGATCTCAGATTTGACCTGCTTGTCTTTTGTTCCTTCATATCCTTATTTTATCCTTCTTCAAAGACAAGTGTATTTTCTCTGTAACAAGACCATCTGTAGAGGGTTAGCATAAAAAGGGCAGATTACCCAAGAATCAAGAGCAAAGCCCTTTGGGACACTTGTGCAAATTGCAGCTGAAGCAGATGGTATTTAAACAGAAAGTCTGGGCACAATTAGCGGGAGAAGAGGGAAGCCACAGAGGACCTGGAAGGCAGACTGACAAGATCTCGTAGCCTTGGCAACACCTTGTCCTGATTGCCCACATCAAATGCAGTAGATAGGTCATGAAGGAGGTCGCTAATCAAGTGCCATCTTTGATGACTTTCTTCATTTCTGCCATTCTGTTTTGAAGTGCTTCTGTCTTTCTCCCAGCCTATGGGGAGGTGGTGTGGATCAGCAAACAACTTAACTACCAGAATAAATAACTCAGGACTTCCAAGATACTGTATGAAATCATACCGATGGCAGGACAGAATTATAAAGGACACAGAGCTGAAGTTTTCAGATGTACCTGTGGTCAGGGAGGGCTTTCTCTCTGCACACCTTGTTTTTCCACTCCCTGCCCCATGGTGACATGCCTTGGCAGCACACTAGTACATGGCCACTAGCTGAGCTGGAACCAGCAGCACTCACAGGTGACTGTGCAGTGCACCAGCAGCTGGGAGGAGAGGCTGCTGCCAGACCCACTGCTCAGGCACTGACAGGATGGAAAGCTGGAAATAACAAACCAGGGTGATCTTTGCCTTCAGCAACTGCCTAGGGAGGGACAGAAATAGGTTACTGAAGGTCTCAGGCCTTACTATCTCTAAGCACGTTCAAACACAGTGATTTCCTAAGGGATATGACCCCAAAACACACTCAGAGCAAACCAGAATCAATCTTTGGCAAAAGTGATGGTTAAGGTAGGGAGGAAGCTCTTGGAAAGCAGCTGAAGAGCCCAGGGAGTTCAGGCACCCTGGGCAGGCAGGCAGGCAGGTCCCCTGTGATAATTTCCACCATTTGCACACACCAAGCTGTTCCTTTTGTAGTGAACAGAGAAAAGCAGGTATTTCTAGAGGAAGATTCAGATCAGCTTTGAGGAGATGTTTAAAATGAAGGGAAACAAGGAGTCTCAATGCATAAAATACAAAGAAAACTACATGGAAAACCTGTAACTTTGAGAGTCTTAACGGATTTACAAGAAAACTGAGAAGAACACAGAAATATTTTCTCTCTACTCTCTCTGGCATAATCACCTTGGGCATTACATGGAAAAACCATTCATTTAGATGACAGAGACATGCCATTTTTAATTTGACATTTCTAAATTTCAGAATAAGACTTTCTGCATCACCTGCCAACTTACCTAAAACATGTACCTTCAGTATTTTACCCACAAAAATGTTTCTAAGGCTTTGTCTGCTAAAGAAAGCAGTAAACAACCTGAATTCTAACGTAAGCAATTCTTATTACCATGGGACTGTAGGAGGAGTAAATAAACAAGAAAGATCTACTACAAAGGGAAAAAAAAATGGGTAAATATGAAGCTGTAAAATCTGGGGGGAAGAAAAAAAAAAAAAGGTTATTTTCAAAATCCTCCTCAGCTTGCACAAATGAGTTGAAGAGAATGTGGATTCAGGTCCCTTTTGCAGGCTGCAGTCCCTGCATGACTGAGCAGTCACCACTCTTCACTGCTCTGGAACATATGGTCCAGAACCTTCTGGCTAGCACAAGGATAAACTTCTTGCATGAAATTTCCCCATATATTTGTCTTTCTACTTTCAGTGACATTTACCTTGATCTGCTTCTCTTTGCCCATAGGCAGCACTTTATCAGCAGCATAGGTGAGCACGTTTTGCATTCCACAACAAGTCCCAAACAAGGAATCTTTGTTGGGATCTGAGCTCTAATCTTCATTGGCACTTCGGCCTCACCTTTTAGAACACTGCTGCTGCTCTGTTTTACATATGTCTTGCAGTGGCTGGAAGATGCTCTGAGCACCTCTGCAGCTCCCCAGTACTTTAATGCTGGAGCCACGCATAGCTTCAAACGAAGTCTTTAAACCTTTTCTAAGAGCCAATATGGTTGTAAACAACTCTTTTTCCCTCCCATTATGGACTATTGACACAGCTGTTCACTTTCATTGCTCAGCCTACAGAGCAGAAGTATAATTTCAACATAAAAAGAACATTAATAAAATTTTCTCCTCACTAAACTGCTCTCCCATAGTAATGATCTGCAGTGTTAGATTTGAAAAAATGCCAGTACTTGCAGCTTCTTGAGCTTGGAAGAGGCGGAAATCCCTCCACAGACAGCAAGGATAACATGGGGCAGAGGAGGAACATCTAGGAACACCTCCTGCATCTCAGGGCCTGGCTGTACATGGCTTTGTGTAGCTTAAAATCCAGGGGGACACAGTTGTGTGAGCAAACACTCGTAGTCCCTGTGTCATTTTGACTTGAGAGGTCAGCTTCCTCCCTCACAGCAGCAGCCCAGGGTTGCCTACATGGAAACAGGACAAGCACATAAGTGGTATCTAAAGAGGCTCTTCATCACCAGGATAAGTGGCATGCAGACTGATGCCAAAGCAGCAAGCCAGGCAGCTCACAGCTGTTGGTTACTTCTGTGAGGCTGAGCTGCAGCTCTGTTTCTGCAGCTGGAGGATCCAAGAGGCCCCGTGCATCCTGCTCTGCCTTCGGTCTGCCGTCACCTCCCTGGCAGAGAGTGTCCCTTCATCCCTTGGGCACCTACACTGCCATACCCCATGCAACATCTGTGTCCCTGTCCCCAGAGCAGGGTGACACCCTGGATGCCCTGGGAGTAGGAGCAAGGCTGAGCCAGCACTGCTTTCTGGATATCTTATCAGACTTTTTATTTTTAAAACAGGAGAATAATATTTCTCTTTGCCTGTGTCAGGACCATTCTGGGTGGGTTTGCAGCACTGCTTCTGGGAGAGCATCCAACCTCCTCCACCGTGTTTGGAAAGGGTGGGTCCCGCCCCACCGCCAGGCCTGCCGTTGATGACATTGGCAGCTGCAGCAGATTTGGCCCATGGACATTGCTCTCCTGGTTGAATTTCATCCCATTTCTTGTGTTTTTTTCCACCCAGCCTCCTTCCACCAGGGCAAAGATAGACGTCTCTTTGGCTGCTCTTTGTGGTTGTCCTCTCTGTCCCTCCCCAGCACCCGATGCCATGCATGTGTCCCTGCGTTCTAGCAGAGCCTCCAGAGCCACAATGGCTCCTGTGGAAACCCTGCAGGAAGCTCACACCTATTCCCACCCCTCACTAGCCTGGAGTAACCTGGTTTTAGCAGCTGTATGCACTGTGGTGCTGAGAAGGTAAAGAAGAGCCTCTCACCAGCCCAGGGCTGCTCCAGGGTCTCACAACTCTCCAGTTATAGTAGTGTGAAATGACTGATTAACTAGAGGTTCACAGCAGCAAGAGCAACCCCATCCAGGTAGCAGTCAGGCATGGAGAGAGCATCTTTAAGGGCTCTGGAAGGAGGCAGAGAGCAAACACTAGTAAAGTGAGACCTGCAGCCTGCCGAGGATGAGGGGCAGCAGGGAAGGATGGAGCTGCACTCCCTGCAGCCACACTGTATGGAGGAAAATCAGGTAAAGTGGCTTAGCTCATACACTGGTGGCTCTGCAAGCCCCCTGTGAGAGCATGAACATCCTACCTCCCCAAGGGGTTGATGCTGCTCCTGAGCAAGCATGCACAGGGTGCCTGAGCAAGCCCTGAGTCAGAATGGTATTTGCGGTTCAGACTGCTGCTCCAAAGATGGTTTTCCTCACAGTTTTTCCAAGCCCAGCAGCTGCATCTCTCTGCACAGAGAGAAACACTTTCTGGGGACCTCCCTCTCTCCATCACCTCCCAGTCCTGTACCAAGCAAACAAAAAGCTTTCTGCTCTGTGTCATCCCTCACAGACTTTATAGGAATATAACACAGAAACAGACAACTCCCTGTGAAAAGACCATAAATAATCTGTCATCATTTTGCTTCATATTTCACAGATTTAGCCTGATACCTGATGGAAGCTAAGCTCCCTCACCATCATAAATATCTACCTGCATTAGCTGCTGCTTTGAAACCATCTATTTTCAGATATTTGCATTCCTCATGATAATAAACCCAGCTCCCTTCTTTCCCCACTTTGTCACTTAAACCTGCACCAAAATATAGTTCAAAGAGGTGAAATGAGCACTGCTGTCCCCCCCACCTAGGCAGCCACTTCTTGGCATCTTCCAGATGATGCACCAGTTGGTGTGACCGTGACTGCTCAGAGCAGCTCAGTGCCTCCAGGCTCATTCCCATCTGATGTGCAACATCAGCAACATTGAAAGTCCCAAATCTGTCCTTCAGAATCATGGAGATGCCTTAAAAAACTCGAGGTGTGGTACACTAGATGTGATAAAAAAATACATTCGAGTTCTTTTTAATTTTATGGTTTTGTGTTGGGGTTTTTTCATGCGGTTAGGAGCAGTGCTTTTTATTTTATACAGCTCTGACAGCTGGAAACTTCTTTTTCATTCACACAGAAGTGATGCTTCTGCACCTAGGAACTGGGGCTTTATGAAAACAGTAAATATAAAAATCACAGGACTTAGGAATGCCTTCATTAGTAACAGCCATTTTCTGAGAATACCAAATGGCTGTGTAGCCAAAGGCCAGGCCATGAGATCTGTGTAACAAAGGCGTCACCCTACTCACAAAAACACACATGCCTTTCATAATTCCTTTTTCTATTGGAAGAATGCTCTTGTAAAGAAGATACATACCTGGATTGCTCAACAGTTCATGATTCGTTTCCCAGCTCTGCTGCAGATTTTCATCTTGAGCTCAGGAAACTGATGTTCAAACTCTGCTTCAGTTTCCCCATTTGAAAGCTAAGGAAACCAGTGATCTCTTAAAATGGCTAAGACTCTAAAACTGTGTCTCATTTTACTCACTTATTTCTATATTTTCAAAGAACTTAGAAAATGTCACATTGACAGAACTGCAAATTATAAGGCATTACTTTCATATGAACTTTGTTTTGAACCAAACTCTCCTCTTTGACTCACTGCCCTTAATTGACACCAGCAGGTGTCAATTGCTTCGTGCCTTTAATTGCTTCAATATTTCATAACTACAAGACTTATAAAATTAATTAAAATGTAAATTAAATGATAGCTTGCAGGAAGATTGAAATTACTGTGATTTTACCTTCCACTGTTACATCCCATGGTACCAACAGGTATGCCAATGAACAGCAGATGATAGAGCTGTCTGCAGTCACTTACCCCTCTGTGCTTCAGGTTATGCAGTAACTGTTGTCTCGTGCAATTACTGTACGAGGACCTACTCCAAATCTCCAGCTCCATCAGACTGAATGGTGAGATTATGAGATCTTCATTCAGCAAGAAAAGGAGAGCCATGCCCAAAACAATGGTCAAACCTTTATGAAATCTTACAAATTATTTCCCACATGGTACTTGATTAAGGACCAGAGGACAAGGAAATCCACCAAGGTAGGCACACATTTCAGTTTGGCAGTCATTTCAAGTGGCAAGAATATGAAAAGGCCTCTCAAGAACCAGTGACTGGACTGCAATTTAAACTAGTGAAGTAACAGCAAGATTTGGCCAAGTAGGATTAGTTATTATCATCTCTTATCTGCCTCTGTATAGAACATTTTTGCTGTGAGTTGCAAAAGATTTGGTGCAATAAGCTTTCCCTGATTTCTTTTTTTTTTGAATTGTGGAAAGGGCTAAAGAAGAAAGTACAATTAGGCCCATAAAATTCAGTAGCTAGTCTACAACAAACAGCTTACTCAAGTATCATAAAACCTGGTGTGCCTTCCCCTGCTCCATAGAGCCACCAGAGTAGTCCCAGGGCACTCTGGAGCCATTTACTCTTGTGCTACCACTGCACAGAAGAGCTCCATGTAAGAGTACTGAAGAGTTCAACAGAACCTACCACCTACAGTGAGGTGTTAATGTGTAAAGAACCAATATTAGGACAAGCAGTAGTTGAGAAATAAGAATTGAACCTTCCCATGGAGCATGTATTAAAGGAATACTAGGCCAAAGTGAAGGATGATGGACTGCAGGTGCTACCAAGAGACCTCACCTGGTGATCAACATCTGGGGCCATGGGCTGGGTCAGGAGTTAGCTCTGTACAAAACACCAGTCACATGCTCAAACATTCAGCACTGTACCTTGGCACTTGTAAGGCATGAAGAGAAAAGGTGCCATATTTACATGATGTTCCCTTCCCTCTTCTGTCCTCACTGCTGCACATGAGGAGCTGCCTTCTTGCTTCCCATTTTGCAAAACAAGGAAGGCATTTCCATCCATCAGGAGGATGGGGCTCTTTGGTTTGCTTTTTTCAGAGCATAGACAGGCTTTGATGCAAAGCACTGCAGATTTCAAGGAAGCTCGGGATGTACCTTCTCTGTTCACATCTGTCCTGTATTTTTAACCAGAAAATGCTTCTAGTTAAGATATCCTGTAAACAGGAAGCAAGAAAGGAAAAGGAAGAAAAATAACCCATAAATAGCCTCTACCTGCATGACTGAAAGGCTAGAGAGCATGGGGGCATGAGAAATACTCCTCAGAGACACCATCCTTGGAAACTGGGACCTACTGTAGTGCATCCCATTGCATTGTGCTGCACTGGTGCAAATGGGGACTTTCTAAAGTCTAATTTCTGTTTCAACATGGCAAAGGGGGGGCCCTGAAATCCTGTCACCCCTACAGTCATCCTTGCAGTTCAGGTAGCGTGGCGAGTGCTCCCTGCAGGAGCTGCAGGTATGGCCGCAGCCTTTAGAGTGGAGTATGCAAGCAGCTCCAACCCCATCTCCAGCAGGTCTCCCACAATAAACCCTTGGTGTCTCCAGGTGCATGTGTCTACATGGAAAATCAACACGTGTTCCATGGTGCTATCTATGTGTGATGCAATTTGTCCACTTCCAGCAGTCAAGCAAGCCTGTTTTTATAGGGCTGTTGAAAACATGGCCCTTAATTACCGCCTCCGGCAGGGAGTGGGCTTGTCTAGCAGATGAGATTAGCAGCCGTGTTGGTCTCAGGGATGGCATGTTGGCTGGCTGGACTCCAGTCAGCAGTCCTGCTCTGAGTCACATATTGTGCCCTCTCCAAAAGTAATAGTGCTGCTTTTTACATTTATAGAAGAATTTATCTGTTATACTTTTGTAATCAGTCGTTTCTTGTCTCTTTGCATGACACATTAAAAAAAAAAAAGGTTTAAAATTGGATTTTATAACTTTGCATGGTCACTGAAAATCCTTATTGCTGCTAGGGTATGAAAATGATGTATTTAGACCTACGGAGATAGAAGAAAGGCAGAGTATTTCTGAGACCTGTCTTTCTATCACAGACACCCCCATGGGAAGCAGAACCAGACTGAGGAGATATAGCCCATCAGAGGAACCTGTCAGGGCAAAGTAGAGGGGATAGCAGGGACAATATCAAGCCTTTTTAAACAGTGAATGTGTTTATGCATTGTCATGTCAGAGCAGAACACCTCCCCTTCTCCACCTGTTAATGCATTTTGCTTTTGCATTGCTTTCCCTTCTTCCCTGTTGCTTCCTCTTGGCCACTGAGAGACATTAATGTTATTTTTTTCTTAGCTAGGACTCTCCTTCACATGTCACTGCATAAGAATGGCTCCACACATGCACTAGAAAATTCAGCGGTTTTGGGTTTACAGTTCTTTTTTTTCCCCATTCTCCATCTTTTCCAAATTGAAGTTTTGAAAGGTTAGACAGTGGAAAAGGGAAGATTTGGAAGGAATATTTGAGCATTGTACTTTCCCTGACATGCAGATAGAGGAAAAATTGAAGGGAGGTGGCAATGAGAATAGGGAGTGGAAAAGAAAAACCTGACTGAAAGAGGGGAAAAAAGAAAAAAAAAAAAAAAGAGCAGCTTTTTTTTTTATTTTGAAAATTGACAAGTGGAGACAAAATCACTATTTTCACATTTCCTGAAATGTCTCATGAAATTGCTGTTTTGCCAGAAATAAGAACTCTCCCATGACTTCCATCTCTCTTGTCACAGTATATTCCCATTGGAAAATACATATGTACCAAGCCCAGGATGAACAAAACAACGGTGGAGTGCTGTGCCTGGGGAAGGGGGTGGGTGCAGTGGTGAGCTGGGCTGCTGATGTGCCCAAAGCAGAGCTGGACAGCGTAGCAAGCATGCTGCCAGCCAGCACTGGTGGGCTTGCAGCTTCCCTTGCCAGGTCTGTGTTGCTGGTGTCCAGGAGAGCTCTTGTGTTGGGGAACAGTCTGCAGTAACCAGACAGCTATAATTAAGGGGTACAGCAGTACTCAATGGCTGTGCTCAGTCATAAGTCACTCACAGTGACACTGGAGGCATTTGCAGTCCAAAAGACATCTTCGCAGGGTCTTGCATCCTTATCTTCATCACTAACATTAATAATGGGATAGAAAAGATGCTTACGATATTTACAAATAGCTTCATTGTGGGGCAGGCTGCTCCACACTGCATCACAAGTGAATGTAAAGTAACCACAAAAAAATCAGAGAAATATTCTGAAAAAAAGTAGGATGACATTCAGTGAGGACATATTCAAAGTCCCAGTTGTAGGAAGGAACAGGCATTCATGTTTATGGGAGATAAAAAGCTAGTTTGGTATCAGCTGGCTAGGAAAGGATCTGAAAGTTTTAGTGGATGACAACTTGACTGCAAATTAACACAGCTGCTGCAAAAAGGTCAAATACTGTACCATGACCTACAATCAGGATTGCTGCTGATAAGACACATGAAGTAATTCTAGTCTGTCCACACTGGTAGGATTTTAGCTTGAGTTACTGGGTTCATTTTGGAGGCAATTTAAGAAGGTCGGGGCAGGGGGGAAGGGGTGTTTAGAGGAGACAACAACTGGGTGAACAAGGACCCAAAACCACAACTTGCTTGGGAAGGTCAGAAAAAGTGGGTCTGTTCTGCCTGAAGAAGAGAGGATGAATTCAAAGGGCATATAGAAATTAGTAAATCATTATAACCCCTTTCAACTGTGAGTAGGACAAAAACAATGTGTATAAATTACAGCAGGGGAGATTCAGACAGAACCCAGCAGTGCTTTGGGTTGGTAGGAGCAGTAAAGCACTGGAGCATCTGAGCCAAGGCATGTGGGTCTCCATCTCTGGACATTTTAAAAAAGATTGGACAAGTACCTTGAGAAATGGCACCCAAGATAACAACTTACACCCAGTTCCCTGTGCTTTTTATCACAGATGTCATAACAGTTCAGCAAGTGATGACTTTTAAAAATAGCTTCTGAAAGGTTTGGAGCTTCCTGAAGGCTCCCAAACCTTCTCTTTTTCTGCAAGCTTTTCCCACTGCCTCGAATTTCCACTGGATTCAGTGAAACGAGAACTTGCCGACTGCAGCTCTTGGACCACATCAATGACTGCTCACAGTCAAACATTTAATTTACCTCCCAGACACACTCTGAGGCTCTGGAGTGAACAGTTATTTTTAAAGCCACCATCCTGCCACACTGGAACATTGGCTCTGCAGTAGAGAGTGTGCTCGAAGAAATAATGACTGCCTTTTTATCCAAAGACTATTATAGCTAATGTTTAAAGTTCACTAAAAACCATGTTTCTGTATATTTGTATGGAAGGTATATTTAAGGCAAATGTCCCTCAAACTCTACTCAATAAGCAAAGAGCACACAGCAATACTTGACTCTTGACATTTTAAAAAGACCTCTGATGTTCTTTTCTTCCTTTAACAATGGGGCCAATTTTCCCTTTCTTGGCTGCCAGCCTGCCCTCGCTTTTTCTTTTAGCACCCCTTGAAATTACCTTGACCTCACCTTTAAACATAGTCTTCTCCAGGACACTGAAGTCAGATGGGGTTGGAAGTGTTGCTGAATGAGGATGAAAGATCAGACATTAGTTTTAGGGTGAGAATGAAACCAGCACTGAATGTTTTCTGTAACCCAGTAACCCCCTGGGGCCACCATTAATAATTCATCATGGGCCTTGCCTCTGTTTCCAAGGGCTGCAAATCTCAGAAGCTTTCTGGCCACCATTTGCCATCTACAACTGCCTGCCCTACGGGCACCTGTGTTTGGGAGGGGAAAGAGAACAGACCGGGTTCAGTCCAAGCCTCTTCCCAACCATCATCTTCACGATACAGCTCAGTCTCTTGCTGTTTTACTACTGACCTGACAGATGTTGACTGCTGCCGCCACACACTCATCCTCACCAGACCAGAGGTAGATGCCTCTCACAGATGGAAAATAAGCAATCTTCTCACTTAGAGGTTTAAACACCACCAGGGAAAGTAAAAAAAAGCACCTCCTCCTGTTAAAAATAGAAAAGTCATTTATCAGGAGGAGCCCAGAACTGTAGGTGTGTCTGTGCTGGAGGAGTTGTGTTCTCTATTCATAACTACAGGGCCAGCACAGATCTCCAGCTGTGGTTGTGTCATTTCAGGCCAGGACTGCTAAGGGTTTGTCACCGGCCAGGGACACCTGGGTGATGGGCTTTGAGACCAGGAGGAAACAGCCATACTCTGCCCATAGCTGCTTCAGTAAAACATTGTAATGAGGTCATCTGATCTTCAGAAAGCCCTGCCACATCTAAAAAAAAATAGACTGGCTTCTGAAAAAAATGGCGTAATCCTGAAAGACTTCTTCACCATCACTATGAATGAAACTCTGTTTATCTTTCTGATGCCAACCCTGTAAGCTCAGTCCCAGTCCAGTGAAGGTTTTCCTCTGGGGTAACTGCCTCCATAGCTCCTGGCCTGACTTTGGGCCATGCCTATACTTGGAAAGCAAATCAGATTCAAGTAGGGTGTTAACTGTAAGTGCTATCCCCATTCTTAAATATCTCAACTCATCCAAGGTGTGTTATGCTGAAACACAAAAGGTCATTCAACCTAGAATAAAACTGATCATGCATAAAAACAGAGAGCTGGTACCATTTATGGACCCCTTGGCACCCTTTTTAATTGCACATCTATCACCTTCTCTTCTCCCAGGCACTGGTTTTCCCCTTGGACAGCTTAAATAGTTCATGCACATTCTCCCTGGGCACCAAAACTCCTTCCTGGCCACAATTTGCCTCACCTGGGACCCACAGCCACTCCTTGCCCAGACCTGGCTCATCACTTGCTATGCTGGACCTCACAATCAGCCCCAGTCTGCCTATGCCTTTGTTCCCCAGGAACTATGCTGCTTGGGAGGGCACATCCCATGTGGGGCCATCTCAGTTCCCAGCTCTTCTACCCACCCTCACATGCAGTCTGGTTCTGGCTGCTCCCCGACACAGGGCACATTGGGAATGCCTATATGTCAGGACACTACCATACACAGCCCTGGCACAGTCTGAATTACAGATAATTTTGAATTGCAGAAGGAAGAAAAATATTTAGCAAAATTATGTAACCAAAGTTCAAAAATAGCCAATTGCCATCTGGTTGTGCTATTTTGAAGACCAAAAAACCCTCAAGTCTTTTTCAAGCTAGCTATACTGTTTGCAAACTCAGCCAAATTTTTTACAAAATCTCCAATTTCCCAGGCTTGATTTACCTCCAGACTTTTTTGAACCAGCTTTGCCTGTGCACAAGTCACACCCAGTCACACAGCTCCATTCCACATCTGCCACAGATATTTTAAAAGCCCTGTCATGTTCCTGTAAAGTAAGTGCACAACACTGGGAGATTACAGGAGAAAATCCAAAATAAAATAATATATGAAATAGAATATAAAATACAAGCCCCTTAAGCACTATGGATTAAACTCCAACCCACTGTCCTGCCTCCACTGGGCATCAGGGCACAGCTATTGTAACAGCCCGAGCTGCCGTGAGAACATCATCCCCTAGCACTTTGGTTTGCTAAAGCAATGGGGAACTGCAGAGCCTGAGGCAGTGCCTGTATATGACCTTCCCCATTAAACAGAGGACAGGTTCATGCCATTTGCACCCAGCTGAAGTGTCAGCATGGAAGAGACTGTCACCTTGAAACCCTTCCAGGCCAGCAGCTCACCACCACAGGGATGGAGCCCAGCACCTGCTGGTGTAACAACATGCTAGGAAGTGAGGTTATCTGGCCTGTCCTAGATCAGACGCACATCACCACTCAGTTCAAATATCCCTACTGACTGCTAGCCTTACCAACAGATTCCAAGGAATTAGCTTCCTACAACTGCAACTGAATCGCAGAAGTTGCACATCAGTGAGAGCAACTTGTATGGAAAGCTTTAGCATTTAATATTGGTTATGTATTGTTCTTCAGTGTATAGAAAAAAATTAAGCAATGGATTGTAACATCATCTAGCCCTAGCCCTATCACCCTGTAGCAGGGATGAGGGTCAAAACATGCCTGTTCTGGTGGTGGACTTGCCACAACAGCACAAAGCTAATGACTTCCACAGCTAACATACCAGGGAAAAACTATTTCCCTTCAGCAGTTTTATGTGCATTGCCTTTCGGCCTCATTATATAAGGTTAATTACTTCTGACTTGCTTCCTCTGTACATACTGGCATTACATGCCTATTGCCTGCCCTGATGCTTTGCAGTCCTGACCCCTTTTCACACTTGTCAGGGACATGGGGTAGTCTCCCAGCATAAATCTTTGTCACCTCTGAAGACATCATCTGCCTCCACTGATGCTCACAGGTGCACAGACCTAGAGGGAAATGTGGCCTGAAGCAAAGCCTTGTACCATCCCATTTACCTCCAGGAACCTGGTTGAGGTGCTCCTGCAGGAAACAACCCCAGAGCTGCACACCCAGTTTTAGTAAACACTGAGAGTGAGTTATTTAATAGCATTATTACAATCTTACTCTCTTGGAGTGAACTATTAGCTAACAGGCAGGACTTCATAGGATGTTCCTCCACTGAAAAAGTTGAGGATCCAATTAAGATGTGTCCCAGGTGCAATTCTGTTTACTTATGGTGACTGAGTACAAAGCCTAGTTTTGTCAACTGTGGAAGAAAAAAAAAAAAGACAATAACTATAACAACAGAAAAGAAGGATTTTT
>VWZY01010939.1:468411-526599 GCA_013399075.1 Chloroceryle aenea
CTCTAAATGGATGCTGCTGCCACGCCACCCTGTCCCCCCCGTCCTTCATCCCTGGCTGTCCAGGGCTGCTACCCTTTTCCAGGATATGTAGCAGCTGATCAGATTACCAAGGGGATCATGAAGGGGGTGGAAATGATGCTAGGATGCCATAGGAGTATCAGCTTCAGCCATCCAAAACTGCACTCCATTAGCAAGTCTAGGTTTTGAATGAGCTCTTTCCCTGATGGGCAGCAAAAGTATTTCTTTTGCTTTCTTTTTCAATGAAATGAGTATATGAGTAATTAATCCCTCTGACCTTGTAATTGCAATCCCAAAGAAAAGCCCTGCCACTCACTGCTCCCCTGGATGAGGATCCTGCTGGCTTGGGCCTGACTTGTAAGACCCTGATTGCTGGTCATGTGGGGTGTTAAATGATAGTGCCTGGTTGTGCCAGGCTTTTGGAGGCAAAAGAGCTTCTCAGCACATCTGTCACCCCTACTCTGGCCTAGGGATAAAGATCGAAGACTCACCTGATCACAGCCATCCTGAAGTGCGGATTTTTTCAGCCTCATTTTCCACATCTCCTCAGCAGCCTAACACCCTGCTTGCTGCACTCACTTCGCTACTGCTCAGGGAGCCAGAGCTGGCTACCCACAGCAACATGCTGATTTGTTTTCTCCTTGGGCTGTTGCAGTTAATTGGGAAACCCAATAAAGTATAAGCACTTAAAATTAATCTTCTGAGGAGCCATTAGTTGGCTTCTGTCAACACTGAATTGCATTGCAGTCTTGTTTAGTCCCTCACTAACCTAGGTGCAGAGCTTCACTAGCTCCATCTTCATCCCCCCTTGGAGGTCACTCATGAAGGTGATGAACATGGGACGATGTAACACCCACTGTCACCTCCATCACCCTGAGCATGAGCTGCTTGTCCTGGCAGTGTGCTGTGCCTTGCTGCACTCTCATCCCAAGTGTCCCAGGGGCAAAGCTGCTCGCCTGCCTCTTACCCTCTAGGAAGGAAGCTCTTTAGTCAGAGTGGGTCATAAAAACATTATTCAGTGGATTTCAAGTTTGACATATTGTGCTGCTCTGAATGAAAACAGGCTGAGTTCATGTCAACAGTTGCAGATGAAAAAACGTTTTTGGCATTTCTGACAAGAAGCTTCTAAATGGCAGTTTTAGTTTGAAACTGACTTTTTTTCTTGAACAGAGAAAGCCAACAATTGAAGAACCACATGGTCAGACAGAAGTTTCCCTCCCTCCATCTGTCTCCATAACATGCAGTACATCACCCTACAGGAGGGAGAGGGAACAATCTAAGTTACCCATTTAAAAAAAACAAACAAACAAAAAAAAACCACAAAAACCAAAACACAAAAAACCCACAACCAAACAAAAAAAAAACTGACAAGGCACTTAATGTGCTCATGAAACACCTTCTTCCCAGCAAATGCTCCACTGCCTGCTGTGGCTATTGAAGTTCTTGATGAAGCTTCTCCTTCAGCCCAGGACAGAATCTCCCATCAAAGCCAGATAGCTCTGTGACAAACTCACCTTTGAGTTACTGTGCTCCTGTGGGGATGGAAGATCCCCACCATCATCAGGGTGCTCCCTGCCCTGAGCTGGTTCTTCTCAGAGCTTTCCAATCCCTTCTATCTTTAAAGGGCTTGATTTTGTTTCAGAAGGGAAACACATTTTTATTCTGGTTTCAGGCTAGATCCAGTGCACATCATCTCCATGGTCTATAACCACTCTACCTATCAATTCCCCCTCTGTAAGGCACCATTGATTATTCCTCTTGTAATTAATATGGATGGTAAGTGGCACTTAACAGTGCAGAGATTAATGGCAATTCAATTCACAACACACCAAGGGCAGTGCAGTGGTGAGAGGATGGATGTAGTCATGCACTCATCTGTCACCTTCTCCACCAAGCAGCCCACTCCCAGGGAAGGTGTCTGTGCAGTGTGATGCCATATTCCCTTCACTGCTTTGAATGCTCTGGGCTGGCTGCTGAGCAGGGTCCCCCAGCCAGAGCCATGCCTGGCATGCACCTGCTCAGGGCTGAGCACTGGGGAATCCTCTCCCTCTTAACCAACTGTACAAGGCAGCTCTGCTCCTACTTTTGAGACTGTAGCTTGGTGCCTAACATTAGGTGGGATGATTCCAGGCCATACTCAAGGCTCAGTCTCCCCGTTCCCCACTCTTCCTTCCCTTTGGTAGGATAGATCAGGAAGCCCTGACGCACAAGGGCTGTGCAGCATCCAAATGGCTTCTTTGCCAGTGCGAAACACAGAGGAAACACAATCTCACCACTCCCATTCACTGTCCACTTTACACACCAGAGAATTGCATTATCTCTCTGGCATCAGCACAGCACATACCTGCATCCGCTCTTCTTATTGTCCATCACGACCTTCCCATCTGCATCTCCAGCAACTTTCAGAAGCACTGGCTTCTCTGAAAACCCCTCCCACACAATAAGCCAACTCTTCACTTCTGGATGAAAGTCTCTATACTTGGCCATGTTGACATAAACAATCTACTTACTTTAAGCTCATTTATTAGGAGGGTCCACTCAGCATGAAGGTCCTTTTCATGAGTTACTACTCTCTCGTCCTCTACACCTTCAAGCTGTCAAGGGAGTTCCATCTCAACATGAAGAAAAACTTCTTTACTGTGAGATTGATGGAGCCCTGGAACAGGCTGCCCAGAGAGGTTGTGGAGTCTCTTCCTCTAGAGACTTTCAAAACTCACCTGGATCACTTCCTGTGTGGCCTGCCCTGGGTGATCCTGCTCTGGCAGGGTGGTTGGACACAATGATCTCCAAAGGTCCCTTCCAACCCCTACCATTCTATGAATCATGGGATTCAAGGGGTATTTAAGGAGAAAGGGGAAGGGCAGGAGATGCTGACATCTCATTTTCTGACAGTAGAAGCACTGTGAGCTGGACATGTGCTCAATCCAGGGATTCACCAGGATTCTGCATTCCCTTGCTTACTATATGCTGAAGGTTCCGTTTTACTTTGCAGCACCCAGTGAGGGTATCTTGTGAAAGTTTGATGGATTCACACCACTTTGCCAAGAGTTAACTGGAAGCATTGGTATTTCTTGATGATCTGCCAGACTATGGTTGCAGTGGTCCTGTGAGGGAACAGCAGCAAAACAAGGAGATTAGAAGGCAAATCCATAGATGTGCACCAGAGAATTCTCATGCAAGAAAGCATCCTATGACATCCCTCAGGATATCTAGAAACTGAAAATGATGAAGAGATGAGACCACCTCCCAAGCACCTCAGCTTTGAATTGTCCAAGACTGTCCCTGCAGCCTCAGCCACTCACACACCAGTTGTGCAGCTTGAGTGAGATGCCAGAGCTGCTGCTCACCTGTGGCTGGTAAAGGTTGGAAAGAGGCGACAGCCTCCCTGGAAACTGTGGTCTGTAGGTGTAGAAACTTGGGGGGGTGGTGTGGGTGCTTTTGGAGGTCTTCTTCACCATCTTGGAACTGACATTGCCTACATGTCAATGGGAAATCAATAAAGTTTCTTATCCATAGTAAAAAGAAAGCAAGCCTGGCTGCCGTTAGCAGGTAAGAGCTGGGAAACTGCACTGAAGTTTCCCAGCTGATCAGCAAGTTTTAAGGAAAAGAAATTTCTAGACAGGAAAGAGAAGCAAAATAGGCTTTTAAATAAAAAGTAGTGTTACAGTTTGCTGCATCTAGCTCTGGCCTGACATGCTCAGGCTGCTGCCCTCCAGACTGCTCAGTGGCCCTGGCACAGGCATCACTCCACACCAGCAGGGATCTGCTTGCACAAGGCTTGTTCAATTGTCCCCACTGCGACCTCACCCATGGGCTGGCCATGAGCCTGGGCTGGGAGCCTCTTTCATTTCTTTCACGCAGACTTTGCCCACAGTGGAGCAAGGAGGCCAGTTCCCAAGGCCAGGGCGCAGCCCACTTCCCCTCAGTACAGCCTCTTCCAGAGGCTGGCAGGTGACTGTGGGGCAGATGCTCCCGGTCTGCCTCCTTCTGGACAAGCCCTTGGAAAGCCTGGCCATGCTCTGCTTTGGAAAAAAACCTCCATACCCACATATTGCACAAGAAATAGTTAACAGCTACAGAAATAATGACAACAAGGGAGACTCAGAGTCTTCTGTGTGGGCTGGTGGCATCACTGAAGAGTTTGTCCTAAGCTGTCAATGACAGGATCTCGTTTGCTGCCAGACAGGCAGGATCCTGGGAATGTCCCTGTTCTGGTGCTCACCCTGAAGACCAGGGTCACACTGCAGATAACCTTGATACTGCTCCTGCCAGAGAGCCATAGCAAGGCTGGTGGGTAGAGCATGTAGCAGACTGCCTTGGTTGCCTCTGTGAGAGAACATGTTCAGGAAATATGGGAAGGGAAACAAATTGGACTTGTGCCCTGTTCTGACTCTATGTACGAGAGGCTGGAAGTGTTTTGTTTTCTTCTTTCTCTTACTTAAAAAAAAAATAAATAAAAATCAAACACCAAGCTATGTTTTGGCAGAGGTCTCCTCGGAAGTTCTAGAGAAGCGGAGTGGGAGGTTTTGCAGCTTCTAGTGAAAGGGGGAGAGGAGGAGGTGTTGAACTGCAAAGATTTTCTCTTCCAACTGTTGGTTAGGAATGGAGTTAGATAAATGTTAGCTAAATACAGACTGCTTAAAACATTTTGTAGGAAAAGCATTTCTACTCGAAAATCATCAGCTTTTACTTGCACTGTCATAATACTATTAGTTTTCCAGTGAAGAAAAAACAAACAGGGTAGACAAGATCTGAATTGCTAATGTAAAAACAAGAAACACAACAATTTTTGTACCATCTTCACACAACAATGAAGTTGACTGAGTGCCCATTTCTCCTTAGCTTTGCACATTATTTGCTACTTCTTCCTCTTACCATAAGTGTAAGAGAAAGGAACACATAGAACTTACACTTCACTTAATTGAAGTGAAGGATGCCTCACCCTCCTGGTACACCCAGTGCACAGGACCAGAGGGATTTCTGACCTTGACAGTGACAGGGCTGTAGGACATACAGGCCAAGCAGAACTGTCTTCTAAAGTTGAGAAATGGAGATAAGGACTGAAGCCTCTACATACACTCAGCTTGTCAGAAGATATTCCTCAGGTAGAAGAAAGAGCATGCAGATGGCTATTTATGAGCCCTGGATGAGTTAGTGATCCTCTAATAACAAATCCTATCAAGCTATCTTGGCCTGAAGTCAGGACCTCAAAGAGCAAGTCTGGAGCAGCTGATAGGTTTCCAGAATGAACCTACAGAGGCACCAGTTGGAAAAATAGCTCAATTCATAGCCAAGATGGAGTGAATAGTGATCTACTCAGCACAAACGAGTGCAGATAGTCAGGAGTAGGCTGCATCAAACTGAAGAACAAGAAAGTGATGAACCTCTGGAAAAAGAAGAGACACTGCCCCACCATTGAGTGACACTGAAGAAAAAAAAAAAAAGAAAAAAGAAAGACCAGCAAGGGGTGCAAGACTCTTGACATGGATTATGTTGTTGAAAATCATCCATCATTAACCTTAAATAAGAAAGGTGCAGTGAAGAAGACAGAGACAAGTGTTATGTCATCAAAGACTTTGTTACAGCTAGATTATAATATCAAACCTTTCATGGACAAAGTGACTGGGCAAGTAAGAATAAAAATGAACTAAGCAACATCAGTGGGCCACAGGGAATTGTTTCATACATTAGAAATAAAGACAAGAACTTTGCTAGATTTGCCAAAACTGGCAATTTCAAATTCTTCTTCCTAAGAAAAAAATTAAGTGAAACATGTATGACCAGGTAAATTTTCTCATAATTTAAGTGAAGAGCTTGTGTAAGCATACAAGGCAGCTCTGGAAAACATTGCCAGGATCACCTCCCAACTTCTCCTCTGTCTCCCCATCCACCCCTTATTTTATAAAAAGCAAACAAAATGTCTAAGACCAACAGGAGAACTTGAATTTCAGCCCTCAAACAATTTATCCACATGGGAATCCAATTCTCTATAATGTACGTCATCCATACACATGTCAATATAGGAGAGTTTTGTGATTTCCTGAGGATACGAGGTAAAAGGTAAAACTTATGTCAAAATGCCATAACAGAAGCCCTCATGAAAATAAACAGACTGCTCTGAATGTCCTCACTATTAATAGATGGGAGAAAAAGCCTGGAAGAATAAGCTAGAGAAAAGAGCTAAACATTATTGAGAGTTTTGCCAGGAGTGAGGTGGCAAACACACAAGAGTATGTAAGATCTCTTCAAAACCTCAGAGACCAGACTCAGTGAACCAGTTGCAGCTAGAGCGACTCAATCAAAACCGACATGGAAGTATTCTCTCTACTTCATGTTTTCTTTGTCCTTCAGAACTACGCTTGTGCTGAATAGATATTACTTGAAACAAAATTTACATGTATCAGCATAAAGGTAGAATTTTATACTAATCACAAGCAAACATCACCTTTTAAATTCTCTAAGTGATTGCCAACAAAGACTCACAGAGCAACACATCAGGATAAAATATCTGCCATTTTCTTCCAGTAGCTCCGCAAAGAAAGCTTTGAAACAAAGCTACATATCCTCAGCTGAGCCTGGGAAAGGAATCTACCCCTAAGGATGGGAAAAAAAGATGTTCAAAATTTCCTCAGCAGATTTAAACTAATGTAACAATCAGGATGGAAACATGCTGTTGCCTGCTCCAAGGCAATTCTTTTTACATAACAGCACTAAGCAGAGCCCACAAGTGTCAAGAACAGGCTTCCAAGGCAACTTAGGTTTTGTCCTATTCTTGCATTGACCGTATTTTCCATATTATTTAAACACATGGAAGAATAGTAGCTATCATGTGTTCATATTCTATCAGTTTTCAAAGAGTCTTTGACAGGGCAGAGACTTTCTGTGGCAGATATTCTCCAATATCAGAGAAGTCACAGTAAAGACCCATCTAGCCCTACATCCTGGCTCCAACAGCAGCAAACAACAGATGTTTAGGGAGAGAACACAAATGTGGAGCACACCACCCTGCCCTGGTGTACTTCCTCCTCATTCCCCACCCCAAATATCTTAAGGTCTAAATGAGCCAGGAGGTCATCATTGTATTTAAATGCCTTCAATGGATTTTCGTTTTCCTTAACCACATACTCACTTTGTGAATCCTGGAAGAAAACTGTCATCTACAACATCCCCTGGCAATGCATCTCACAGCTGAACTCTCTGGTGTGAAAAAAATTAACCTGTTTTACATTTTGAGCCAACCTCCTTCTAATTACACTTGAGTGTGTAATCATCCACATTCATCTCTTCCATTGCCTCATGATTTCTTAGACTTTTCTTACATTCCCCTCATTTCTCTCTTTCAGTCTGAAGATGTGTGGTCTGCTAGAAATCTTTAGTTACCTAGATCTAGAGGAATCATCCAAACAGCAAATGTGATTGCCATTCATGAGTTAGTATATGCTCAGTGCTACCACTGATTAATAAAATCAATTGTTTCTCCTTCCCTGAGCTAGAACCAATACTCACTTCCCTGAAAGAACTGGCATTTTTCATGGCAACTACAGTTCCAAGTTTGGACAGCATGGTTGTCAATCTGGGTTTAACTAACAACATTTATCTCTCGAGTGATAAAGATGCAACAGCATACAGACAGCCTAGTCTGAACCAGCTAGCAGCAAATTAACCTTAACATCAGAGGGAAAAAATGTCAGTGTGTCCTCATACCATCTCCTAGAAACAGGATCACTGAGAATTTCTGATGTGTTTACTTACCTAGGCAGCAGTTTTCCTAAATCTGGTGGCTTCATCCACAGCTGATAGCAATATATTTTTATTTTTTTTTAATTCCTCCAGGATCAGCAGTGGTATTCCAGCACCCTCAGCACTGAGCTACAGCTCTTCAGCAATACTACACCAAGCATAGGTCAGGGTCTTAGAAGAGAGGTATGTCCAGCCAACAGCAGCTAAATAGCTTTTCTTGTGATGCCTGCAGCAGGTGTTCAGAATAAAATAGCCAGACATAATGAAAACTGCTGAGATGTTGCAGTGCACAAGTTCCCCCACAGCTGTACAAATAGCACAGGAGAGAAGAATTGTCCTGGGTATGTCCTTTGCAAAAGCTGGACAACAGAGTCTCTAAACAAACTGTTACAGGCAAACCCCAAATGAAAACTAGCCTAGTGTGATCCCTGAAATATAAAAACAACTACAGCAGGGATTTTATAAGGATTTGAGATAATTAAAAGCATTTGTCTATTACAGGATTGTCTGTGAGGGATAAGTTCTACCACCTGTACCTAGTAGACAAGATGTGCATCACCATGACCAGAGTTTGGACGGGAGCTTACCAGGAGCATCAGAACCAAACTGATCTCACGTATCATGAGTATTGTGCAGTATGAGCAAGGCCCTTATACACTGCCTGATCTTTCTGGCTTGCTATACCCTCCTTATTCCAGCTTTTGGACTTTGAGATGCCCTAGTCCTGTGCCCATTTTCATGACACTCCGCATTAGTGATACTGTAGTAAGAAAGTGTCTTGGCTCTTCATGCAGCTGACCAAAAGGACTATTTTTTTTTTTTTAATGTATTTATTGTAATCATAAAAAGCCACTTTTTTTTCTCCTTTGTAATGGTGCACTGATATTCCTTTGCCTTGTGTCTTACAGTATAGCATTGCCTTAGGAAAGCAAAGGGAGCCAAGTGTAAAAACATTTTCTATTGCAGGCTTATATAACTGCACAAGATAACACTGTTAGACAAATTCATGTAATAGTTTACAGACTTGTAAGCTTCTTAATAGCAATCCAAAAATCAACATCTCCTAATATCACCTGGCTTTGGAGAAACCTTGCTAATTTCCATCAGCCAGGAAATCTGTTCCTTCAGCTCATTCACAGAACATTTTGAGCATCTTTGGCAAAACACTGGCTCAAGCGAGAGAGGAAGATGCTACTTTGAAATAAACTCAAAAGTAAGTGTATTGATAACAGTAAGTAAAATTCCATGGTAATTTCATTTTCATGCTTATGTACAGGCACCAAAATATCCATAACATAGCATATCAGCATCCTCATGCTCCTGACACAAAGCAAAATAGGTGGTTCCCTTTCTCTACAAACGGTCCCAGAGCTAACTGAGGAGCAGTCACTGCCACTAAGTCTGCTGCCACGCTCTGAACAGCACATCGATCAAAATGGCTCCAGCACAAAAAATAAGTTGTTCTGTTATTGTTTTGTATTCTTCCCTGAGGGATAAGACCTTCATTTTTTTAAAAATAAGTACACAGAACACTGGATGTGGGGCATCTTCCTAGCCACGGCACAGACCCAGAAACCAGCTGTGGTCATATCTCTACTGTCACTTTTACAGGTACTTGGTAGAGGGAAATAATTGTCCAAGAGTCTAGCACAAAAGCTGCTTGAAAGCAGACCTCAAAGCTCAGTTGTGGAAGCTTGGGGCTTCCTTACACAGTCAGAAATGAGGACCCACAAGACAGGCAGCAAAGTCACTTTTTACAGCAGTATCTGCAGCAACCTCCCAATCAGGGGATGCAGCTCAGGCCTTGCCAGCTCCAAAGCATTTCAGTGCTTCAGGCACTGCAGTTCCAGTAGTGCCAGCCTCAAGGGGTGCAAATGCAGTAAGTTCTCAGAAAGTCAGCAGATTAAATAACAAAAGCAGACTTCCAGTGATCTTGCCTAACAACTCAGGCTACCACAGGGAAGATGCTTCCCGCATCAGAGAGCCCTCCTGGAGCACCGCGCCATCACAACAGTGTGCAGACGTAATCCCAGCTCAGACTGGGCTCATTTTCTCACCCCAAGGACCTCTTCACCAGCTGTCCTCTCACACAGGAGTCTTTAGCACCTTTGGGCACTCACACTCAGCCTCAGTTCTTCTTTCCTCCAGTTTCCCCTGCCCCTCCAGACAGTCAGAGGAGCATCACCCACTAAGGAACAGGCAGCTCGGCCCACCCTAATGCCATCCCAAAGCATAAATCAAGGTTTCCCAGGTGCCTTTTTGTTGACTTCCTTTAGAAATACTGCAACACAGCTGTGAAGAAAACAGCAGTCCCACCATTGACCCTCCTTAAGGAGTTTTGTTAGCTCACATGCTTCAGCTGGCAAACATCAGCTGATCAGCAATATTTACTTATCATTAACACCAGTTAAAAAAGCTCACAGTGACAGAAAAGAAATTTGTGAAGAGATTTCACCTGCATTGCATCCTTTGCTACCATCCAAAAATAATGTGGCTTCCATGAATCCTCTGCTGTGGGGCTCTTTGCTGCCTGCTGTCAGCAGTTACTCTGTAGTGTTTTACAGATGCCCCATGCAAAAAGAATGATTTCTTGGTGTGATGCAATGTTACCTGCACAGCAGAAGTCCCTGCCAGCACATCACATCAGCAGCCCCTCTCCATCCCCCAAGTGTGACACCTCCCTTACCCCCTCCCCCAGCAGCAGCAGGGCTTTGGGCACAGCCAGGTTGCCTGTGGCTTCTTCCCTGCCCTGTGTGAGGGGAAAAATATCACTGAACAGAGAGTCGAATTTCCTTTTGTTTGCCCCACTGTCATCACTCTGAGTCACCACGCAGAAGATGTGTGGTGCCTCCAAGCGCTGCTGTGACACACAGAGCCCTGGCACCAAAGCTGGTACACCCAGGAGTGTTCACAAGTGTTGGGAAGTGGCATCATAACATGCATGAGTCACAAGTTCTTTCCTTGCATTACTATGTGATCCTCACAAAATAAACATAAAGTACACTCTCCATCTCTCCTTTTAAAGCCCATATTTTTCTTGAGAAGGCCAACCCACCCCATTGCCCATCCAAGGGCAGTGCCCAAAGGCTGTCCCCCACTTCTCTTGCCGCTTCCCACACTGATGCTGCCAGATCCCTGCTCCTCCTCTACGTGTGTGGCTGCTCCACAGCGGGGAAATGGTGGGGAACCATGAGACAGGAGCACCCCACCAGCACCCCTGGGGAGGAGTCAAGTGCTTGAAGGTTTGAAACCCATGCAAGGCTCAAATGGAGCCTGATCACCCTGGATTTACAAAGCTCATCTGGAAACCCTAAAGCTAATCTCAGAAAACCCTTCTCACCTCAGACTTTCTTTAGAGATAAGATAAAACAAGGAAAAACTTTGTGCAGTGGCCTGCTTTTTCTTGTTTCTCAGCACAGACAGTAAAGATAAAGGGAGCTCTATGGGGAAGAGATTCACACTGAAGAATATTTCTGAGTCACTGATCAGTGAAGGAAATAAAGGGCCTTAGAGCTTCTTGCTCACTTAAACTAAAAGAAAAATGGATCATTGATTTTACTGGGACCTCCCCTAGAGGGGAGGTTATCTAAGCAGTTATCTAAAGTAAAATGTATTTTTATTATTCCACTGGGAACTGGATGGAAACAATTACAAATTTTCCTTTGAGGAGGTTATCACTCAACCATTTTAAATAGCTATGTGTGATACAAAACTCTTTAAAACCAGACAACCCTCACATTTAAAAGATGCCTGCAGGGAGTTGGGGGCCCACGTTTGAAAATGTACCACATACACTCACAGATGAAGCCCCCCTCCCCAACTAGAGCCTGAGGCTAAATTCCCCCCCAGTAGACCCCCAGTGCTGGCATGTGGTCCAGGACGGGCTGGAGCTGGGGCTGGGGCTGGCCCAGCCCTGAAAGGGGAGAGCACAGCCCAGGCATCCGTGGGATCCCCTAGGGCAGGCTAAAGGCAGCAGCTCCCCTGCCCTGGGTCCACTGGATGCTGGGGCAGGCAGAAATGTGGTGGCTCAAGGCTACTGGAGCTGAGTTGGATCAGCTGCTTAGCCACTGACAGGGACAGAGTTTACTCATTTAAAACTTGCTCGGGTACCTCTGCATTCACTGCACCGTCTTTGAGATCACCAAGCCAGCCCAGTGCTGCAGCAGCTGTGCTTAAGGTTAGCATCAGTCTAAGGCTGCAAGAGAAGTAAGGAGTACAAGAAGATATATCTTTTATTACAGCAGCTGATATGTCAAAAGAATTGGACAAACTCTGGCGCAGAAGGGGTTTGGGAACTCTGTGATTTGTCTTTTTTGCAGTTGTGTTAATTTATTGAACAGGGCAGAGCCTGTGAAGACCACAAAGGGCTGCTATGTGATCTGTCCAGTACTGCTTAGCTGCACTGAATTAAAATCAGTGTCACTAAAGCAGTACAACCCACTTTGCAGGTCACACAGTAATTAAAATACATCTTTTGAAATAGTTTTATCCTGTACACTGAAGGAAGCATTCTCCATCTCTTCCAGTATGGGAATTAAGGGAAGAAAGTGAAGCCTGCTTCAAAGTGAAGCCCGGTTTCAAAACAAGCAAAAGAAAACGGTTCTTCAGAAAGTGGGTGGCCATGTAGGACTTCTTGCTGTGTGATGTTTTGGATGCTAAAAGGTTGCATGAAGTCAAGAGGAAGCTGGAAAATTTCCTGGAAAGGGAAGCTGCTGAGTGTTGCTACAAACCACATTTAGCCCAGGAAGGCCCTAAGCAGAAAATGGCTGGAGACTGGTATAGTGTCTGATGTGTCTGTTTTCTTCTTAATTTTCTCTGCACACCTGTCTGTGATGGCTTTCAGAGACAGGGTGCTGGCCTAGACGAACTTGTGGCCAGATCCAGTATTACCAGATTTGTGCTCTTTTAAAACAAACCACACTGATCCAAATCATCTTTACACCAGTATGACAGTGTCTGTTCATGGGGACCAAAATAAACTACGTGGGACCTGTGTAAAGGAAGGGATGAGGGATGCAGGAATCTAAAACAAGAAGTGAGAAGAAAAGACAGCTCCCAGGAGCAGCCAAGCCTCAGAAAGTAATGTTTTCTCTGGGTGATCCCCTGACCCTTCCCTTTCCTCCATGGGCTGTGATGAGGACAGCTGCAGCTCACCAGCTTCTGGGCTAGGATGGTCGCAGTCCTTTCACCAGCCCCAGAAGGAGACCCATTTGCAGGCACATAAAAATACAGATAGGAAAAGAATGATTCCTTTTTGGGCTGGGGGCCTGCTGTTCCTCCTCCTCACAGGCAGCCTTGTTTGTATGCCCAGTGCATTTTGTACTTGTTTCTCTTGGAGTACCAACCCCAGGTGGAGCAGCAGAGGGGTACAGATTCGTGGAGTCCAACCATACAGCTAATCTTAGCTATAAATATGGGCAAAATAAAGTATCAGGCTGATGGGTTTTCTTCTCTGTGTTCTGAAAATGGTAACAAGAAGTAGTTTCTACTTCTTTTGTCCCCTGTGTTGCCCCTGCTTCCTAAACACTGAGGTTTTCCCACCTGGGCACTCCAGGGTAGTAGTACATATACCCCATTTGGAGGTGTAAAGGGAGCATCACTAGACCAGCACTGCTCTGAGGTGGTCTGTCCTGCCCAAGGAGGCTCAGACAGAGCAGTGGAGCCTCCTGGCTAGTTCCTGTTAGCAAGGAAGGGCTCAGGAGCAGGAGTTACTGGGACTACTGGCCATGCTGGGCAGTAGCACAATGCTCCCAGCGTGGGCACTTTGGAACCCGTTTGCTCAGTTCTCAGGCCTTCTCAGTTCTACAAACCTTTCAAAAAAACCCAAGAATAACAGGAATTAAATGCAAACCAGTGCCTGGACATGATCAAGTACTGCTGGCTGGAAGGGTGAGGTGGAGGAAGCCAGCAAATTTGTACCCTGGTGTCAGAGTAGTGCAGATCTGTCCCTGCACCACAGTGAGACTCACCAAGGCCACCAAGTGTGAATGAAGCATGAAATCCAGTCAGCAATAGGCAGTCAGTCACAAGAAAGCATCTTCCTGGGGGCTGTTGACATTATTATTATTCTAGATCAAGAAGCAAATCCTACGTGTTAGTTACTTAGTAGATGAAGTTACCATGCCAACTCGAATGCTACCTTTTTTTATTATTATTATTGCAAGAGTAGGCAGCACTCCCTCGAGATTTCACAAAAGGGGAGGAAAAATGTCAAAGTGCCAAGAATATAATGGAATTTCTAGTCTCAGCCCTCTTCCCCATAGCTCTGTTTTTCAGCACACATCCCTCTCTTTCTCATGGCAGCAGCGAGGCTAAGCCGAGACTCTCTGAATGGTAATTTAGTGGCCAGCCCACGGTATTGTGGTGCTACACTTCAGTAATCCACAGCTCTCTGCCCCCGCTTTGCACAATTTTCAGGGAAGTAAGGCAAAGAGCTGGTGCCAAATGATTGCACAGCCTTCCCCCAGCCTCTCCTTGACTTCTCTGCACTTTTTTTCTTATTCACTATATCTCTCCTGCTTTCCTATCTGTCTTCTTTTCTTCTGCTGGAAATTTTTTTGTTTCTGCCAGTTACTTTATATTTTTCACTGGTGCCTTTACTTATTTTCCTGCACAAAATATATTTTATTCCTATCTTTTCCTCTGTTTCATGCTGCCCCTTCCATTCTCTATTATCTCTAAGGCCCTCTTGCAGAACATGGACCCCTTGCAGATCATGGATCCCCCAGGGGAGCAGACATGGATGCCACCAGCATGATGCTGGGAGGCAGGGAATTAGCTGTCAGTAGCATTAACATTTCAGATGGGCATCAGTTCAGCACAAGCATAAGAAAGCCTTTGCCTTCCAGAGCTGCTGTGCCCAACCTTGCTGGAGGCAGATTTAGTCTGCCTAAATCTAGTGCTCTTTGCTTTCTGCCTTGGGACTAAAAGCCACCCAGCTCCAAAAGCCACCCAGCTCCAAAAGCCACCCAGCTCCAAAAGCCATGGGTGCTGTAGCCTCTCCTGGGGGAAATCCAGTGATGCAGGACCTATGAAAAGAGAGGGGCTGTTGGGAAGAGGCTGTGGGCAAGATGCAACCGCCAGCTTCCTACATCTCTTTGGGAACTCACGTGGGGTTGGTTTGTTGAGGAACGAGGAGACCCTTGAGTGTCTGAGGGAAAAAAGGTGCATTCAGTTAAACACAACCATGCCTGGCACTGCCTCCTGGCACAGGCAGGAGTCCTTGGCTCAGTGCTCAGCTGGATCAGTGCAGGAGCCTCTTGTGCCCATACACGGGTGGTTGATTGTACCAACATTGCTGTTTGTTTGGAAGACACGCGGCAGCAATGGGGCGACGATACCTGGCAGAGGCTGTGTGGCTGAAGGAAGGAGGTGGGGAGGGCAGAGGTCACTGAGCTGCTCGCCACAGCAGAGCAAGGAGGTCCAGGTGCTCACTGCTCCTGCACCAGACATAGGTAGGGGGACACTAGCCATCACTTTCAGATCTTGGTCCAGATCTTACAGCTTGTGTTGTATGAAGATGAATCCAGGGTTTACCTTCACTGCCTAAGAGCCAGTTCTGCTGCCCTGGAAGGAAAATCAGACACCTGCATTAGTTTCACATCCTATTTTCTTTAAGACCTCCACATGAACCAAAAAAATTTGTCACCGACCTTTGTATCAAGTAAAGGTTCTTTCATGATTCATATTGCATCACTTTACCCTGCTTATCTGTTCACAGCCCTGGCCAGTTAAGTTCAAGGATGTGATACAGGTAGTGACTCAGCAGCTGGCTGTGGCTAGCACCAAACAGGATACATTAGTTTGTCCTGGTCAACACCCAAGGCCAAGTCCTGCTTTTTATCTTATTTAACAATCTCAGCTATTGACCATTGTATTCAAACATGCTCAGGCACAGTGAAGACAGACTATCCAGTGGTGCTCCTCAGTTTTTCACAGACAGTGCAGCAGGTAAATAGGAATAATTACTAAATTCTAATATTGTGCAACATGTGGTGGTGTTTGGCTTTTTGTGGTCATCTGTTTAACATTTCCTGTTACCACTGGACCCCACAACACATGAAAGCCTCACTTAATGATGCATAATGGGTCTTCCCAAAAGAGCCCAGTGGCTGCCAGCTCTACTTCCACCAAGACTGGCAGGCATGGGATAAATCCACACTGACTTCACACCACCTGCTCCCCCCCAGATATTAGAAATATTTTAGAAGTATCAGGCTCAAGCAGAAGGCAATCCTTGGACTTTGGATAGGTTGCCCACAGGAATGGGGACTATCCCCACCTATCCAGAGCTGCTGAAAAAATGTAGAGATTGGAGGCTGCTATTTGAGAAATTACACCAGTAACCAATTACTGGTTTGCACATAATAGCCTGAATCATGGCTTGTGGGGGGTGTATTTTCATCTCCATGCAGTGGCCATAGCATGATGATTTGTACAATGTGATGCAGTGTGTAGTGAATCTGAAACCAAACTGCACTTGCACTGAATAACTCAGAACCCATAATCACAGCAGAGAGTGAATTGCATTTCAGAGTATGATGTTGAAAAGAAACCCAACAAAAGCCCAGAGAAGTTTAATAGGGAAAATTGAAAAGGTTTGTTAGTTATATTCTTTGAATCTGATAAAAGTCATGATAAAAGTCAATAATGTATTAGAAAGTGGTGTTTAATAGGTCAAAGTAGAGGAGATGACTGACATTCCTCTGCGATGTGGTACAAAGATAATCACCATGAGGCCAAATATTTTTCAACATCAGTTTAGCAGATGAAGCCAGAGAGAAAATTAAAATGAAGGAGACAAAATATGTGATAGATACAGAAGCAATACAAATTTGGCTTCATTGTTTATCCTTTGATATTTTAGCAGGCTGGGGGAGACATTTGTGTTTGGATTTGAAATATGATTTATCAGTCCCTTTGCTATTTTGCAATCATAGAGAGAGAGGATTTATATACCTTAGCGTCATCTTCTCTCATCCTCATTCTCCTCTTCCAAGAAAAGATGTTCAAATGGCTGATTAGAAAACAAAGAATGCAGAAAACTGGAAGAATGCCCTTGGAGTTTTGTTAATTCAAACACATCTGTGTTTGCTCTTCTGAGGATTGCTAGAAATGGCCTAAAATAAAAATTCCTGCATAAAAGAGGGTGAAAGCCTGACTCAGACCAGAGTTTCATGGTTCCAGCATGCCTGCCAGGCACTGCCCCAGGAGGAAGGTCCCAGTCTCCCTTTTGGAGCCTGGTCTGCTTTGCACCAGCAACAATGCAGTCCCTAGTGCAAGGCTGGGCAGCTGCCTCTGGCTGGGTGGCCTTGTACACATCTAGGAGTCTGTCTGTCTGCCTTAGGTATGCTTCACCCTTTCTCCCCTTCAAAATACTTGACATGGCTGCATGCCCTGGGAAATCAGGCAAAGGGGATACCCCCTGGCATGGCGCCAACCAGCCATTGGTGCTGAGGATCCCTCTGGGACTGCCCAGCTCCAGTGTCTGTTTGCATGTGCATCGAAGAGCTCTGCAGCACTGCTCATCAGGTGGGATGTGGGTCTGAAGTAGCTGGGTGCCAAAGGGGAGAAGGGAAGAAGTGTCCCTCTGAGAAGTGATGGTGCTGACAGCCGCCACGAGCTGAGGCTTCACACAGGGCTCCATAAAAACAGCCAGAAAGCTCAGTTTGCTCCCATCTGCTGACTTCAAAATAGGTTGGGTTTTTTTCATTATTTGTTTCCTGCAACAGTGGCCCCTGTCCCTGGGGCTGATGTGTGTGCTGTGCCCGTAGCAACACAGCAGGGACACGGGCAAACTGAGGGGCTGGCTGCAGTACACAGTTTCCAGGTGGAGGGAGCAATGCTCCCCAGAGCACCCACCTCTGCACTGGCACAGCTGAAGAAGGCTGCATAGCCACAGCACTGAGAGCTTCATCCATCTTCCTCCTTTCCAGCTGATGCTGGACTTTCCAGCACATCCTCAGCTTTACAACGATGAGTTTGGCTCAGTCCTAGGAGGGTGAGAAACAGATTTTTCTACATACCAATGCTGTGCTGTGGTTTGTAGGGCAAGTCATGTCCTCAAATTGTATCAATAGAGTTAGGTCAAATAAATCACATCTGTTGGGGAAAAAGAAGAAAGGTTGGCAAGGTTTGCCCAGCTAGGAGGTTGTGCAGATTGATGTGGGTTGCTCAACCTTATCTGCACACAGTGTGTTTGGTCCTGCACAAACCACACAGATAATGTGTGGAGGAGTTTTCCGTGGGCTCAGAGATGGATTCACAGCTGTGCTGCCGTGACACTTGGCCCCATCTTGGCAGAGAGGGGGACAAAGTGGTCCAAGGCAGACTGATGGGCTTTGTTCTTGGCAGTCATGTGAGGATCAGAACAGCTGTAGGGCATAGGATGATGGGACACAGGCACCCTGTGGAATGTGTCCCTCTGAGATCTCCACCATGCCCTCTCCTGCCTCTGCATGCACTGGATTTCATCCCCTTCCAGGAAGGCAGAGAGAAAAGATGGATCTTAAGTCAGGTATAGTGACTTACTTCTCTATTCCTACAAGATTTTCTGGGCAGAGATGGACTGACTTTCAGACCCAGAAGTAGATTTATCACCAACATGATGCAGAGAGTAAAGTAAAACTGATTTTGTACTTTAATCCTCACCCTGCCAGCACTGGAGCATTGCAGAAGGAGGGAAGCAGAAACACTACAGGAGGCCGAAATGTTCTCTGTGAGTATGGAGGGATATGTGATGGCCTGTGGTCCTCTGCTGACCCCTAGATACACGTATGTGTGTGTACACAACCATTGGTCTGTATCAGCTCATGCAGACAGGTTACAGTTACAGAATGCACTGGGGCGAGATAGTGGCACGCGGAGGTAAGTAAATGGTCAATCTGAAGCCTTTGTTTCCTAAGTTGGAAGAAGGTCAGTTTTGTCTCCTCAGGTCCAATGCTGCCTTACCGATTTTTGATGCTGGAGCAGAGAGAAGCAATTAAGCAGATCGTCGGCCTTCTGTTTTTAGCTTTGACATAGCATGGCTTTTGCAAGAGCACCTTGGGAGCTGGGAGCACCCTGGGAGCACCCCCGCAGCCCAGCTCTGCCTCCCCAGCGGCACAGAGCCTGGGGCGGCGGGGAGCGCAGCGCCAGGCAGCCTCTCCTTGCTTCACCCCGCAGAAATCCCAGCTTCCCGCCTTTTATTTTTCTCTTTTACCCGCTCCCCNCCGCCCAGCGGGAGGAGATGCGACGGAGCCCGTGCGAGAAGGGTGGCCTCGGAAGGTGGTCACGGAGAGCAATGCAAGCGGCCGCGCTCCCCCAGAGCAGCCGGCCCCTGTTTTGCAGCAGGGTGGTCCCAAAAGCTGGTTCTCATGGGGGTGCCGGTACCCCAGGAGTGGGCTCTGAGCACGCCCTGTGGTTGGGGCTCGGTGGGGCTGTGATGAGTGGCAGGCTCGAGTGCCGCTTTTACCCTGCCTGTGCACCCGTTTCTGCAAAAGCCGCAGAAGGGAGGGGGAAAATCTGCCAGCACATGTGAATTCTTCATTGTGTCCCTGACACTGCTTATAAATCAAATTAAACTCTACATAAAAGCAAAAGGCGTTTTTACAGCAGCACCTGTTACTCTACTGCAATTAGGGATCCATTATAGCCCCTTGCACTAAAAGGTTTCAAAACACAGCTATGTAAATCCCCTCAGTCTGAAAAACAAAAAAATTGCCAGTGAACTGTTCCATTTGTAAAGGCCTGCGGCCAGACAGGACTGACAGATGGCTCTCAGGGCTGAGTGCTTTGGGGATACTCAAATTATACACCCAAGCTGCTCAACTGCATGGGTGATGTCCTGTCAGGCTATGAGCAAGAACTGTTTCCACTGACCTCCTTGGTGGTGGCCGGTGATCACCATGATCCCTGGAGTTCTGTCGTTTTCTAGTGGTCTCCAGTTTTCCATAGGAATTACATATTTAATGAAATAAAGGACAAACTCTTAGGACTAGTTTACAACAGCCTCATTAAATGGACTGCAGTCAGCCAGAAGATGTGCCTGGTGTTCTGCAGCAGCAGCAAGGGGTTGCAAATGCTCTAATAACAGGTTTAGGAGCGACCGAATTTGGCAGCTTAATAACCAGCTACAGCTTAACGAGTTTGCTCTGTATAAAGCAACACTATGATTTCTGCACTGGCCAAATGTGGATGCCCTAGAAAGGTCCAACCACCCTACAGAAATGATGTACGACTCACTGCAACTGATGGGAAAGACTGTGAGGGTCAGACTGATGGGTTGTATACGAAATAGTTTGGAGTAAATTAACCAAAGAGAGTGACTGGGCTCTGATACTTGCCCTGAGCGTGGCTTGGTTATAAAAACCTTCAGCTGTCTTTCATGGACAAGGCTTCTCTGCCATTGTCAACCACCCACCCTCATGGTGGCTCATTAAGCAGATTATCTCCACACTGATGAGTCCCTACAGGCATTCAATGGCACAATAGATTACAGCAGTTTCAGCAGATTTATGGATTTAGGGTTTATGGAGTCATTGATATGTGAATTAAGCACTGACTTGACTGAGACTAACTCTTCAAACAGAGTCATTATAATATCTATAGACATATAATGATTCTAGTGACAACATCTTCAATGAAACTTCAAAAACACTTATTAAAAAAAAAAAGTAGTACAGAAATATATCTTTAAATAAAATGCTAGTTCTCAGTTTTTCCGAGCCACCAAAGGTAAGGAATGTTCAGCTTTCCAGAGTCTGGAAATTCAGGCTTCATCTGGGGACATGTTCAATAAAACCACTCTGTCCTTCCTGGGGCATTGCTGTGGGCACCACAGCTCACACTGGTGTGAGCAATGCAAAGGTGTGAAACATGCACCCTCCAGCACTGGGAGAAAACCATGGACTCAGAGTGTTACACAGATAAGAACCAGCCTGCATCCCTCACTCTTCCATCAAATCAAGCCTGGGATTAAGCTGGAGAAAGTCCATCCAAGAAGAAGAAAAGGCCCAAGAGGTTTCATAGAAGCCTCCATAGTTTTTTCTCAAGGTTCTTGAGAATATTCTGCAGCAATATGGCAAACGAATATTAACCTGGCTTTGGTAAAGTTTTTGAGCACTCTAGGGATTTTGGTGCAGTAAAGCAAACATCTGCAATGGAGAAGGACAAACTCCTGCTGACCATGACCTCCCTGTTCCTTGTAGCAGAGGCAGCGCTGAACTCCCAGCTCAGTCCTCAGCCACACATTTCCAAGAGTAAACATCTATGTGTGGTGATGTGCAAAGTAAGTAGGTGCCTTTACTCCAGAAGTGATTTGCTCTTAGCCATCTGATTTAAATAAGAGTGGTTGAAGTTTGCTTGAATTGCTCAGTTGGGCTTTATCCCCACTCACAGGCTGCTGGCCACGGTGGAACAATCAGCCCTTGGTCACCTCCAAGGAGGCCTGTTAAGTGTGATGCCTCATGTTCAAGTCATGGGGCTGGTTATCCCCCCAGCACTGATGGACCTCAGGCTTCATCCCACTGAATGAAGCCCATGGAACTGCACCATGGTGAAAAGCCATGGAATCAAGCTGCTGTTTTGGCAAAGCTGAGGGTGATTTAAGAGCAGAAGCACAATCCTGTAGATAATCCACAGCCACCGTAATATACTTGTGCTCGACAAGGTCTGTTTTGGCAGCTCCTCCAAACACTAACATCTGTCAGTAAGTGGACTAACCCTAAAAAGATAGAGTGAAAACACTTTCACACTGATACTTGATGACATATCATCAGAAAAAGGAGCTGAGGTCACTCAACCAAGCAGTCAAGAACAAGCCTGCTTTTGCATTAAAGCTGAGCTACAAATTTCTCATTGAACAGAGATTGCAAATTGGCTACTGGATTAGAGTGGCCACTGACCACAGCTCTGAGGCACCAGTGTTTTCACCTGGATTTGCTAGGTTCTCTCTTACTTGTGATTTCTCAACCCATTTTTGCCTCCTTTTCTGTTTTCTTCTCGCTGGTTGAGTTCTCCTGGTGGGAAGGTCCAAGTTTAGCCTGGTTCATCAGCGGGCTGCTAGCTCAGGCTGAGAGCATTGATATTCAAACCCCCAGACGGTGATTAATCTGTTCTCACGACTGTGCCTGGAGACCCAAAAGACAGTTAAGCTGGTGCTGCTGGGTGGAAGGTAATCTCATGATGCTTCCTCCAGATGGCCAGATCTTCTCAGGAACGTGTGTTCCTGTTGATGGCAGGGCTGAACGACCGTACGGAGCACTGCATGAAAAACGTAAGGGATGCTGCGTGGCTGTTGCTGCGTCAGTGGGTGGATTAGCAAAGGGTGAGCAGGAGACAACCCAAAGCATTGCTGAGGAAAAACAGTTGGAGGCCACCTACTTGCAAGGATTGGCTTTTCTTTCCAGTTCACTCATATCCTTCAAATTAAGATCATGGTTGTGAGTTCAGCATCAGAAAGCTTCACCTTCCTGGTGTCTGGGAGGGATGGAGGAGCATTGTGGGCCTGTGATGCTGAGTAGGGCTAGCTTGTGTACCCCATGGCTTACTGGGGACTGGATGGTATCCCTATGGTGCCCATGGCACAAAGGACCATGATTTTTTAATGCAAGCTTCTTTCAACACAGACCAGCTCCACCACAGCACTGCTGAGAAAACATACAGCTGATACTGCAGAGCTGTTAAAAGTGGTGTGTGGGGGACCAAGTCTTCTTGAATACTTTTTCTCCAGAGTCTGTGGAGAGCAGGAAGGAATAGATGTGTCGTAGCATCACCCAGCTTCACCATTTTATTGAACATCACCACAGTCAGTGTTTTTTTTTTTAATTTGAAGCCCTCTCCAGTATTAAGATGACCCTTAGGTTTCCTTTTTAAAGAAAACTGGTACTCACAGCTAGCTTGAAGGTTATGACCATCTGTAAAAACTGAAGGAAAAACATAAACAACTGCACAACACAGAAAATTTCTAAATTCTCACAACCTCCTGGGGCCAGACTCCTAGAATCAGCATTGCCCCAATGGCATTTCCAGGAACAGGCATGCTCCATGAGAGATGGTTCTGGGAGAGAGCACTGAAAAGAGCTGTGGGGAGAGCAGTGACCTAAACTGTGCGGCTCAGAGCTCCCTCAGGGTTGGGTTTATTAGCATCCCAGCAGCCCAGGTGCTAGCTGTGATTTGGGGTAGTTGACATCTCCCCAGGGAGGTCCAGATCAGCCCCCATCCATGCCAAACCTGCTGCCTGTTCTGGCTGCACCCCAACCATAGCAAGCCTGTCTGTACAAATGCTTGGCAGAGGAGAAAATTACCAAGCAGGATGGAAAGATGTTTAGTTGAACTTTGTATCTGAAGGGACTTTCCACACCTCTATGTGTGCTTGAGTAACTAGCTCCCTCCCTTTATCTCCGTTGTCACTGCCATGGTGACAGACATGTTACACGTGGCAGTTTTCCCCAGCATGGCAGGGCAGTCTCTGGCTTAAATGTGGCTTTGAAGAGCCCAAGGATGAAAAGGTCAGCACTGGGCTGCCTGTCTGGGGGAGGCTTCAGGCAGGACTCCACCTGCACCACAGGCCAGCCCCAAATAACATTCTGCCCAGTCCCATCTCACATCTTCCCACAAGTCTGCACTGCCACTCCTCCCTGTTTAGTCGATCACAAGTATTCCCTTCACACACTTTCCATTGCTTGGACACACAGCCTTTCCTGGCCCTAGAGAAGTTATCAACTCCTCTGTTCTTTGCACAGCACAAAGTTTAAATGCCACAGAATTTTATTGCATTAATCCCTCACTAAATCCTCTAATCTCCCCTATCACATTTATAGGTGACTTTGTGGCAGGCTGCTAAAGCAAAGAAGTGCATGTTGCTCAAAGCATGGTGGCATCTCCTGATTTACCCCTCTTGCTTTATACCAGGGTCTCAGTCACCTAGGACTGTTCAGTATGCCCAGCCAGACACCCAGGCTCACCTCTGTCTGGGCACCACTGGCTTCTCAGGGTTAAATTACTTACAGGAGTTATTGACAAGCCAGGTGAATGTGTTTAATGTAATTTAAACCTTTCAGACACCTTTTTTACTCCTGTGCTTTGAGTTAACTTCCAAGGTGCCCAAATTGTCCAGCAATGGAGGGATCCAAGGCCAGCATCCCCATGGAAACAAGTGCCCCCAGGGCAAAATGCCAAGCCAGGAGGTGAATATACAAATATATAACTGCAGGACACAATGCTTCTTGTCCCTCACCCATGCCTGGCAATCATTACTAGGACCAAGCCACCCGTGACCTCCAGAAATGGGGCAGAAGGAAGTGAAATGCAGCTGTTCTCACATGGCAGCTCTGGGGCTGCTTTTGAACCCCCATGCCCAGACCCTGAGGGGCTTTGCCCCACTGCGGCAGGACCAGGAACAGGTGCCAAATCCTTCTCCTTTCAGCTGCCTTGTGCCAGCTCAGCTCACCAGCTCACCCCATTGTAAAGCCTCTGGTTTAACCCCCATCTACAGCGTAAATAATTAACCATGAATTCTTGAATCTCATTCAACATTTCCCCCCGCCTCTTCCCTTCTTTTAAATGCCCAGACATAATGAAAGTGAAACAGTGTCAGAGTCTCTCCTGGGGAGCAAACAAAGGTGCTGGAGGTCTTGGGCAGGTGGGGAGAGGTCTTTTTATCTACTTCCAGCAGCCCCTTTCCAGACGGCAAAGGAGGATGGAGAGTGGTGCCATGCCTGGAGGAACCCCCTTGGCCAGTGTGGATGTGCAGGACTGTGCTCCAGCCAGCTGAGGTGGGTGAGCTCACTGGACCTCTGCCCTGAAGAGTGGCCCACCTGACACTGCATCTCCCCGGGATTTCCTGCAGCACGGAGCCGCTCTCAGTTTCTGTGGATCACACCTGTGTTATCCCAGCTTGCTGCAGAGAGGATCGGTTTGGTCAGTACCAGGGTGTGTATCCCTTCTCTTTCCTTGCCCCTGGGCTCATATCTATGGTTCTCCTTCCCTGGCTCCCTCCACTGCACAGCTCACCCCTTTGATCATTGCTGCTGCTCCACTCTCGCCACANTGCTGCTCCACTCTGGCCACAGAGCCCCCATGCAGAGTTTGAGCTAGGGACTGAGCCCCCTTCCTACTGAAATCCCTGGAAAATGAAGTGCCCTCATCTGCATCCCACCTCTGTAGGGGCTGTGGTCGGGTGAGCTCAGTTCCTGGGTGACCTCAAACAATAGCCATTTCTAATGATTTAAACTGATTGCTGAGCTGCCTTGAGCCTGCTGTGTGAAAACGTGGCATTTCCCATCCTCGGAGCTTTTCAGTGTACAGTGTCTCCATGTTAGGTGGTGACCTGGTGAGAGCCCTTTGCGAAGGAAGGAAGGCAAACCCTCTCTCTCTTCCCCCCTTCTTGAGCCCCTAGGACAGCCATCAGGATGGGCAGAGGGGAGCTGGACTGTCTGCAGCAGGGCAGGAGTTAAGCAAGTACAGGAACTGTTACTGCAGCCCAGTCTCACTGACAAAAGCACTTCTGTTGAAATCTGAAATCTCCTACAGCATCCCCTGTAGCTCATGGAAGGGCTGGCTTGGCTTTGAGATAACCATTCTCAGCATGCCAGGATGCAGTCCTCTGAGGCAGGATGAGCAAACCGAACCTTTACTGCACTGTACAGCCTCCTGAGCTGTAACCATGACGATTTGGAGTGCTGAGATTGCTGTGGATTTAATGGAAGGGGCTACATGAGAGCTCAGCCACCTGCCAGGGACCACTCACCCCTGGGCCACATTCCAGCAGCAGCAGGTCAGGGCTTGAGCAGAGCAGAAGCAGCAGCATGACCCAAAGTTGTGGTACCCGCATCAGAAAGTGGCAACATCTCAGTGACACTCAGGGCCAGGAGTTATCATTGCTACATGGCTGGATATCCACCTAGAAGAATGGAAAGTAAAAATGTACCTTGTTACCAACTGAAATGGTACATTTACACAGATTTCAGCATCTCTGATGTTTATCGGTTCTTTGGTGGTGGAGAAATAGCTGCCACTTGCCTGATTTATGGAGTTAAGTAGAGCTTTCCAGAGCTAAAAGCAGGCCAGCACCTGGTGTCTGTGGGTAGGGAGATTGTTTCAGTAGCTACAGGCTAGAACAACTTGATCTGTTCTTATATTAATCACAGGAAAGGGATGGGACAGATTTTCAGTCCAGAACTGACTCTGGAGACACAGTAATACCCTGTTTTGAATGTCTCATTTAATTCTGCTGGTTTATGCATTTCAGTGATTACCATTAACCTGTTTGGAAAACCCCCTGTTGAAAGACAAGATGAATACAAATACAGAGCTAGACCTGAGGAGCGTGGCCTTAGAACCAGCCTCTCTGAGAGACAGTGCAGGGGAGGAAAAGATGGATCTTGCTTCTGAACCAAGCAGCCCAACTTTGCATGGCAGGGACAGTGGGTTCTTTGAAAGAGGTATTAAAACAATGTTAAGCATCCGGAAATCAAAACGTAATCTGAACAAAGAGAAAGGAAAGGAAGGTACCGGCACTTGGAAAAGAAGACAACTTTCTTTGCGACTGTCCAAGACCTACGACGAGAAAAAAACCACACTCTGTAATGGCACAGAGGAGACTGGTGAGAAACCAGAAGCAGATCCCATTCTAGGAAAACTTCTTTCAGGTAAGAAGCCGCTCTACCAGTGTAATTTGCTTGGCAGAATATATGCAACTTACTCTTTGCCAGAGGTGCTAAAAAACCAGGCAACCCATTATGAGGCAGAGACAACTGTCATCCCTTGCTCAAACATGTTGGGGTGTTACCTGACCCAGCCTGGGTAAGTCATCTATCACTGAATATGCGGCTCTGTGGCCTCTACTGCATTAGTTTAACCATAACAGCAACCTACCTATCAACCTGTCAGCTCACATATCAGCAGATGCATCACCCATCGTACGTATCAGTCACCAATCTGCTGTGCACAGTGTGGGAACTGCTGGCATGACAATATCCAGAAGTGCAGTGTGGGCTATTCCCACACTATTGCCTGCATTGTACTTCTGGCCAATTCCTGCTCTTCAGCTCTCAGACTGGTGGTCCCCAGACTGTACTCTGTAAGTTACTGCAAGGCCTCAATCAGGAAATAAAGATGGTTTAGATGTGATTTTGTTTGGCACCTCAGCCTCAGTTCCTCATCTTAGAGACTGCCCTGCAAAGAGACCTCCACAGACACTTTGCTGTCTTACACTGACTTTCCCTCTCGCCTTCTCACAACAGTGGTGTTGCGAGTTCAGTTTGTTTTCTCAGGCTGGTTGCTCTCATGCATTTTGTCAGCATTATATAGACAAGTCTTAGTCAAATTACATTAGCTACCTTCAGCACAGCTCTCACCTCAAATGTGGGCAGATTGCAGTGACTTTAATCTTGGTCTGGGCACCATTCTCCTCCACCTTCTCAAGGTCAGGAGTATTACAATGCATCCACCAGGAGACAGGCTGAGGTGGGTCAACATGGCTTGAACTTTCCTTGGCCTAAATTTATAGAAATAAACTCTTGGTCTACTGCATAGGATGTCAAGGGGATCAGATAGAAAGGCTGACATTGTCTCACTGCTATAATGTGCTCTGCTGTGCCATGAAGCTATTTACTACTTTGCACTTTTGCATTGTGCGATTGGTAAACTGGATCTGAGCCCATCTCATAAACTTTCCTAGTCTGTTCTCAAAGTTAAGGAGTGACAGGAAATGTTACCATAAGACCTTTTCATCTCTTGCAATAAACAAGCTGAGGAATTACACGAGTAAAGCCCATCCTGTGTCAAATAACTTGTGATTGGCCTGCACTAGAGCAGCTCTGTCAGAAACACATCTCATCCTGAGATAAATATGGCAAGCGATGGAGATGCCACCATGTGCACCATTAAGCTGCATAATGGTTAATTGCCTTTCAATTGTCTTCAACTACCAGCTGGCTGATCTTGTATTGCTAAATTAAAGATCCATTTAGCACCCAATCTCACCTCCCTGAATAATTATCCTAGATGGTGATTAAATGATATTTTCTCCCTTTGATAAACAGAACAGAATGTATTCCTTTAGTCCCTCACTGTAAGGATTTGTGCAAACACGGGTTTTCTATTAATTGATCTAGAAGAGACTAACTTAACTGGCACAATCTCCCTCCACTCTGAGTGCAGAAGCAACTGTAGCTCCATATAGGCACTCAAAGCCCTATGCATTGTACGCTGCATCAATAGTTGGGTTATTGCTATATTTCATGTCTTTACACAGATACTCTCACACTGCACAGATTATTTGGTGTATATGGTATAAAATTTGTGTGCAGACAAGCCCGGGGGCATAAATTCTGGTCTATGACCCAGTCCTTCATACCTTCTTTGAGTGGTCTTCAGTTTGTCCGTATCATTTTATGTGTGTATGTCCCAGAAGCAGTGGCCATATGTGCCTAAATAACAACCTTTCCCTTCTCCTCTTTAATATTTGCCTTATGCCCAGTATCACAGTTTTAATTTTTTTACAGATTGCAGTAACTGCAGAACTGAGAAACTGTGGCTTCTGGTCCTTCAGAAATCCCTCTTTTTGGTTAAGAGGAGGCTGAGGACCACAAGCACTCACAGAGCATCTCCCAAATGTCTGAAACATGTAAGAGGCATCTTTCAGAGGCAATTTGCTGTGGTAGGCACAAGCTGGAAAGGGTGGCCAGCCACAGATGAGCTAGCCACAGATGAGCCAGCCTCTGGTTTGCTATCTCAGTTCCTATATCTCAAGGAATCCTCATAATGGAAATCACCAGCAACAACCTCTGTGGTTTCCATTAGCATTTTGCTCATCCATTTCACAGGAGCCAGTTTAGCTATGACATGAGTTGGGGATGTGTCTTAGGAAAATTTGATAATGCACAAAATCAAGAACAGGAAGGGATTCCAGGATTTTTCCAGGGCTATGTCTGAATGGAGAACGTTCCCAAAGATGTATTAGGAGCATCCCCAAGCCAGTATCCTGCTCCCCTAGGGCCTTGGTATCTCTGGAGGACATGATGTTGAGTAGGCTAGGGGCAGATGTAACCATCTAGTAAGATGTCTAACTCAGTAGCTCAGAAGGCCCAAAGGGGTCTGTCCTTCTGTGCTCCCTCTGGCCCCACCAGTCAGACCCCTGGGCACTTTCCCTTCCTTCTTGAGCAATATGCTGAAACACCCTTTCATCCAGAGATGCCAGAGCTGGGCAGTCCCACCATGGTCAATTCAGCAGCAGAGCTGTGCTGAGCACACTGGTATGCTGGGACACAAGGGCATCCATGCTAAAGGAAATCTTGCTGATAGGGTGTATCCCAAACTGTCTTCAGTGCCAGTCCACAGCCAGCTCCACACTAACAGAGGGGCAGAGCCAGAGGCAATTTTATGCAGACTGAGATCCCAGTGTTCCTCCGTGCAGCCTCATTAGACACTGCTTGAGGTTTTTCTCTAGGGCTATAAACATTTTTTTTGTGGCTCAATTTGCAGTGATTACATTTCCACTGCTTTCCTCTCCTGTGTCAATTAGGAGCTGGAGTGACAGGGGAGTTTCAGTCTCAGGGGCACTGGTGGGACCTGGCTAATCAGAGCAGACCTGCAAGCCTCCATCTTGTCCTGTCACCAACCTGTCAATCACCTAACACCTGCTTTGCCCCAACCTCTTCCCTACTTCTTTCTGCAGTAATGGAAATCAATGAACTTATTCAGAAAAGACACCTTTTGGAAGCATTTGCAAGCATCAAGTATATGGAAGATGAGACTATTGCTGAACGAGATGCTGATAAATACAAAGATAACCCTCAGGAGTTTGTACGGAAATCCAAGGATGTGGATTTGCTTTATAACTCCATCACAAACACAATCCAATCAATTGTGGAAGGAACACTGGAGCATCCCACTGTAGAGGATGCTGTGCTGACCTCCCTGGTGACTTTAATCGCCCATGAAGAAGCAGCTCACCCTGACACAGGCAGTGCTGCTGTTCCTGGGTCAGACTTGCTTGGCATGCCCAGAAAGTGGAGGGAGGAGTGGAGGCAAGCTGTCAATGAGAGTGCTAGAAAAAGAGTCCTGAAGATACCCATGGCACCAAAGGAAGAAGAAAGTTCTTGGCTTGATCTTCACTTAGGTTTCCTCCAGAAACAGCTGAGCGAAGACCTACTGAAAATCAAATTATCAGTAAAAAAATGCTATCCAGAGGAGTACCAGGTGTGTGACATATATGTGGAGGCTTTCCACAGGGCCATTGCTTCACACGTGCAAGATCTGTCCCAGAAACTGCTGGAATTCAATGAGTTCTACACCTTGCTCGACTGGGTGGCCAACACCTACCTCAGGTAAGCTGCTGTGCATGCCCTACTGCTTCAGCTTCCTGCAGAGACTGTCAGGGCCACAGGGTTCTTTGAAAGCAGCAGTTTTCTAAGCAAGGAAGAGACACAGTCACTTCTACAGTAGCACCAGATATATAATTGACTAATAGGTGGGGACAAAGATTTGTGGATTATGCACTTGCTGCTTTTCACAGATTTAAGTTAACCCATTTTCCACTTTCTCTCCCACTTGCTCTTCTCCCATGCCAGGAAGCTCCTTCTTGCAGCTCTGATAAACCTGCTCCATTTCTGTAAATATTTTCCAAGGTCGAGCAGCTGTTCGTGACTTTTACAGCACAGGGAGGGACCTGGGGGGAGCACTACCTTGTTCCTGCTTAATTAAAACTGTGATGCATTTGGAAACAGGCCATGTTGACACACACACATCCCCCTCCCTCCCCCCCCCTGCTCGGGGGTCAAAGTCACCTGGAGGAGGTGCCAAGACATTACCACGTGGAATTAGCCACATTAAAACAAAGGCTCTGGATTAGACACATCTGCTAGTTGAATGGGAGGTCTGTGGGTTTTAGGACCTCTTAAAGCTCCCTGCAATGCAGGAGTGACTAAAATATTCTAGGATCTGTATGGACATATCAGACACCATCCTCTGGGCACCCTGGATGTGTAGCAGTAAAGGCAGGAAATCTTTGCAACAGCAGTTAAATCAGTGCTGCTGGACATTGCCTCATCCTACAGCCAAAGGACCTCACAGGCACCCACAGAATGTCCAGGCATTGAGTGTCAGTGTCCAACGGCCTAGACCACAGCCCATCACCCAACCCCAAAGAGCTCCCAGACTAAAACCCAACAGAAATACATAGTGGAATGAGAAGGAAAAGAGAGGCAACATCCACCTCTCCAGGAAATCTGAACCACGACTGTGGGAATGTTGACTCCAGGACACTATCAGCAGGCTGAGCTTTTTTCTGCTAAGAGATCACACTGCACCAGCCTGACCTTGTATGGTTCTATAGTCAGGTGGACCCACACCCAGCCTTGGTCTCAACAATGATTTGGCAATGGGAACCCTTTTCAGTGGCTGGGCAAATGATCAGGGTGTGTGTACAACATCACAGCTGTGTTCCCCACCGACCGAGTGACTGTTGGCAGCTTACATACAACATTCATCAAATGCACGAATATTTTCTTCTTTCTCCTCTCCCCCTTCATCACCCTGAAAGATGCAGTGCCTCCATGGTCCATGGCAGGTTGCAGGGGTAGCACATTCAGCTGTGCAGGCTAATAATGGGTTTCTCACCCCAGAGGGAGAAACAGAAGCATTCCCTCCCTTTCTCTGCTTCCCTGCTAATCAGCTGGCCTGATTACACGGCAATCCAGAGGAAAGTGAGTGGGGAAGTCGTGTTTCAGATGAGTGCACTTTGCACTCGGACGCTGTAGCTGCACATCCACCCACTGCTTCCATCTGTGCAGGACCTGTGCTGCCACAGCCCGTGTCCCAGGCAGGGGAGTGCCTGCCGCAGGCTGCCCTGCAGGCGAGAACCTGCTCTGCCACCTCCCCTTGCGAGGGGTAACCGACAGGGGAAAATAACAGGCCGACACAAGCCGAGATGTGACACCGGGGAGGAAGGAGATCAGCTAACTCCAAAGCCACACACTGCTACAGGAATTACCCCGAAAGGCATTTCACAAGCTTGCAGTCAGATGAATCAGCTTCAGGTTGTTTATTTTAAAAAGTAAATTCTCATAGCACTTTTCGTGTCCAAACAACTCAGAAGTCTCAGGATTTCTCAGGTGGGCTGGAACCTGACATCACTTTGATTTTGAATAATTAGGATTTTGAATAGCGAGGAAAGATTTTCTTGTTAAAGCTTGAAAACAAGCATCACAATTTAAGCTTTAAGTATATTTCTCACGGCTTAATAATTATGTAGCTCATGCCTCATGCATTTTCCATCAGTTTACTCACACTCCAAGGCAACATAATTTGTTCATTTGAATCTTTCAGTGAACTCTTTCTGGGTCACCCGGACCTCAAACCAGAAGTTAAAACAGAAAATCTGTCCCTGCTGTTAACACCAGCTGATTGGGATAGACTGAAAGAAGGATACCTCACTTCTGCAAAGGTGAGACTTTTGACCTTGTCCCTACATGCCCCCCAGGGAGCCCCCGCCTGCCAGGCAGAAGTCTTAGATGGCTGCATTGTGGTTTCTGGCCACACCAGGTGCTGGTTCCTACCAGCACCATGCAGAATGGCCTTTTATCAAAGCCAAAAAGCCCTGAACAGCAATTCAGGGACCGCAGCAGGACTTGGACCTGAACCTGGATGAACACAGAGCCAAAACGACTGTACTAGACCCATATGGTATGGCAGAGGCTTACCAAAAGGTCATATCTGGGCCTCATCAAATGCATTGTAAAGCTAAATGTAAAGGCATTCTAGCAGTTACTTTCACACTATGTGATTTTTACCACCACATATGAGGTTTGCTATAGACAGACAACTTTGGACACGTCCCTACCAGAGGATGTCCCCATGGTTCAGCTCCCAGGAACCCCCTTCTGCAGTTGTCTGTCTGCCATCATCCTTGGCTAGGACCCTGTGTAAGGCTACACACTCCTGGCTCTTTGCAGGACTCAGACATTTTCTTGCAAACTATTTCTGAAACAGGGTACTGCTCAAGGTGAGCTTAAGGTACCTAGCTGAATATAATCGGTATTGCTCCATCATGCTGGTGAAGGATCATTTTGTTTCACCAGCAACAAGATTCACTTATAAGCCAGGACTGAACAGGGCTGTTACTTCCTCAAGCGGCTGTACGATCAGAAAGGACAAATCTGACCTTTAATCCTGACCTTGTACACTACACAAGCTGGAGGACTTTGCAATCAAGCAAACATCTGACACAATATTTCCCTGACAGGAGAATGATTCCTCTTTAATTTGGGAGTACCTTGCCACTATAGAGCACAGCTCCTGATATTTCCCAAGATCCTGTGTAGAGTGACAGGTACTGGAGCAAGACCTTTGACTCTGCTCACCTTTCCATGCCGCATGCGTGAGCCTTACACACGTGCTGACAGCAAAACACAGCGAGCCACTTCACTCATTCTTGCTTCGGTATCATGAGCTGTGTGTTTTCTTCCTACATTTAACATTTAGGAGAAAATCAAAAGCTATTTTGGAAACATCCTGAGACTGGAGGTCACAGAGAAGTGGGAGAAGGAAATTCATCCAGAAGTGGAGGAAAACCTCTACCACTCCTCGCTCTCCTTTGATATTCAAACGGTATTTAATTAGCTGGGGCAAAGGGGTAGGGGGGGGGACGGGTGTCTCTGGCTCCAGGGAAATTGGATCGTTACCTTCTGGGGTGGAGGTGCCGCCTCCTGTGATAATTTATGTTAGTCACGCACTGGCAGAACACATTAGAGCAGAAAATGCCATTTATTACAACTTTTAGCTCTCCCGCTTGCCTTATAGCTGCAAATTAAACCTGCTGTCAATTGTGTCAGCAACATAATAGGTGACTGATTTTAAAGTCCTTAAATTTCTTTGATTAGATAGAAGAAAGAGGAAAAAAAAGGCAGAAAGACAAGGTTTGTTAGAAAAACCCCTTGGCTGAAAAAGCAACTTTGCCTCGGGGCTGTGGCGGCTGCGGAAGGCCGTAGGCAGTGACAACCACTCCAATTTAAACAGTACAAAAACCAAAGCACCTACTAGCTTTAGGGACTACAGGGTAATAAATCCAGGGGGGGGTTGGATTAATTTTCCTTGCTCAAAGGGTTGAGTCATTTCAATTAAATAATATCAAAAAAGGAAGGCAAGAAGGCAGGAAGGCAAGAAGGCAGGCAGGCAGGAAGGCAGGAAGGCAGCCAGGCAGGAAGGCAGGAAGGTAGGAAGGCAGGCAGGCCATGATGCTTTTTCCGTAGAGGAATATTATGCATTGTGTGATCCCCAGGAGGGCAGCTCTGAGCTGGATTAGCAGGTTGGTAGGATGCCTCAGGAAGCACCACAGTGAGACTGCAGTCTGCCTCACTCTGGTGAGGCTGCTGGAGCTGTGGGAATGGGAATTAGGAAGGATCCCCAGTGCAAGCAAGATTTGGGGGTGATACCTGACCCTCTGTGAAGCCCAAATATCACTCCTGAGGAGAAGGCTTGCGTGGGCCCCCACAGATGGTCCTTATAGCCAGTCTCAGCATGGGGACATGGGAACAGCTCAGCTACCCTTGGGCATTGGGTTGGGCATTGATCCCTCCCACAAATCCCTCTAAAAGAGCAAGATGGCACCAGGGCAGCCTGGGGCTCCAGTCAACACCATATCTAACTCACACAGAAGGACACAGGGACATTAGGAATGTATGATTGTGCCACAAATAACTTGGAGCCTCTTGGCCTATTCTAAATTATTATTTTAAAAGTGCCAGAGAATAATGGCAAGTCGGCTGTTCCCTCCTTTGCTCAGCAAGTCGTTTTTATGAACCACAGCTGCATGAGACTGTTGTGCAGGATGTTTTTCTTATGCCTATCCCATTCACCAGAGTATTTTTGTGCCCTTTTCTAGATTATCGGGGAGCACATGAAGATATCTGGAGCTATCAGTAGAAGCCTGGAAACGAAAATGCTTGAGCTGTGTCTGGCAGAGCTTTACGAGTTCATACCAAGGTCATCACCACTCCGGGCAGCACATTCCTTCCAAATGAGTCCCACATTGGTAAAAAAGTAGGGAAAAGGTCTGTGCACTGGGCCAGACACTGGCACTGAGCAGGCATGGATCTGCTCCTGGGAGAATTAAAGATCACAATGAGCTCAAGAATATGCAAACTGCAAAACCACTTGGAGGGATTCATAAACAGACCCAGACTGGACTCTTGAGAATCACAAAATCTGAGGTCAGAGCTCTGGGAAGGAGCTGCTGATGCCAGTTGCTGCTGTCATCTGGGACCTTTGTGGTGTTGGATGCTGGTCGCTTACAGTTGCAGCCACAAGCAAGCAGCAGCTACAGACCCCAGATTTGCTTGCTCAAAACATCATCTAGGTGTCCTGGGTTGAGTCCTGATGAGAGTTTTCTCCTGCATCCTGTGACTATGGGTGTAGAAATGGCTGATGGAATCCTCTCTGTTACAGCTGGGAAAAACATATAGCTGGGTTGCCTTCTAAGTCTTTTTAAAATTTACCCGGTGTCCAACAGACCCAGGACCCTGCGCTTCTGCTAAAGCCATGTTTTGCTGCTCAGTAGTCCTCAGGTTACAGCCTCAGATCTTACTGCCTGCAACATGCTCTGGGGATGCTCAGGGAAGACTTGGCCCGCAGAGGGTCCTGGCACAGAGACACGCTGTCTGACCCCTCCAGTGGGGCTCTCTCAGGGGCTTCACCGCCACTTGCCAAAGCAGCGATCTGTTGAGGAGAAAGGCTGCTTGGCATGAATCAACTCCAAGCAAAACTAAAAATAATTTTGCAGTAACCTTTGAAGTTTCCCACCTCCAGCAGGTGCTGGGTGGGGAGTTTGCTAATAGATGCTTTGCAGGAACGAGGGTGGAGAGCTTTCTCATACTGTGAACCTGGGGCATGGCAGGTGTCCAAAGTGAGCTAAAGGCAACTTTTTCCCTACTAAACCCTTAGCACTAATAGTCCAGTGATCGACACTTGTCCCCCATACCCTCAGTGAGCAGAGTAGTTAAAACCAGCTGCTTGGTTTTGAAGTTTGCCTGAGTTTTTGAGCAGAAATGCAGTACTGATGTTCTGGTTTATCATGTTAATTTTTTTTTTCCATTCTCGTTTTTCTCCCTTTTGTCCCTATTTGTTGTTGGGGTTTTGGTTTTTTGGTTTGGGTTTTTTTTCCCTCAGTTTTATTCTTTCTTAGGTGTTTTTACATTTTTTTTCTCTTTTTTAAATTATTGCATCTTTTTTTTTTTCTTTTTTTTTTTTTTTAACAAAAATGGTGTAATAATGCAAGCAGGTGCAACAAGAGCTTCAGATTAAAGGGTCACTGAAACATAAGCTTATTATTAAAAAAACTGAGATGCAAGTGACTGAGACCATCCTGAGCAGGTTCCTTTACCCTGATAAAGAATGGGACCACCAAGCAAAACCTACCTGAGCACCTGCCAGCAGCACAGATCTGGCTGTAGAACAGCTGTCAGAACCAAAAAAGCTGTGCTACACAGGAACAGCTGCCTAACACACCTCACTGAGGTTGTGGGGTAGAAATGTAGGAGTGCTGCCCCATTCCTATTCACCTTCTGTTGTAAAATCATCCCTGAGGTAAATCTTTTCCTTGGATGCTTAAGAGGGCACATATTATATTGCCCCCAAATCTAGGGAAATGAAGGATGAGACTGATGAGCCCAAGCACCACAGCCACAATTAATCCCTCAGCGTGAGGAAAAGTCAGAGATGTGGCATGCCAAGATCCTTGGCATCTCTCCAAAAGTGCTGCATACCCTCAGGCAAGCAAACCCTAAACCCATAATTATCTGCCATCTATTCCCCTCCTATGCACACACGTTATGACAGCTGGAAAAAACATGTCTACATGCAGAGGGAACAGGTTGTGCCAGACACCAGTGTCTCCTGACGTCACCATCCTTGGTCATCCCACCATTAACATTACCTGTGTGTCTTCTCCTGCAGGTTCGGGGAGGAGTTTGTGGCGTGGAGCACGGCCCAAGACAGCCCCACTTTTGCACCCTGTTTCATTGCCTACATCAACAGCTTCCATGACCTGGTGTAAGTCTGCTACCCCAGTGCAGAGACACTGTGTTGCCTAGGTTTAGGAGGGTGATAACATCTGGAAAGGAATGACCAAGGTCTCCTTGGGGTCACCTGCTGGGTGCTCAGCCTCCATCCCTTCCTCACCTTATGATGGGATGTTCCCCAAGAGACGCAGATAAAAGTCACAAGGGTGAAGAGACAGAAGCAAGGATGGATCTGGTGCTTGCATGAAAGCTTAAAACTAATTTTCAGGCCATCATTTTCAGAGGAGACTTCTTTTCATTTTTTGTTCTGGAGGGTAGCAATACAAACCCAGCAGCACTGTCTGAAGGCTGCTTCTGGCACTGGGCTAGAGGGAACTCTGTGAAAGCCCTCAACCTGCAAATAAACCCTTGCCACTGCTGTTGGCAGCAGGAACTCTTAGGGCTTTGCATGTGTTATTAATTAGTTATTTAAAACCATTGAAAACGCCTCTGATGAACAGGCTTGTCCTCCAGCTCTGACTGTCAGAGTACTGCCAGGAGAGGGACACTCTCCCCCTGTGTAGAACAGTGCCAGTCAGTGTGTGTCCCAGTGCCATTCCACACGATGACCTTGCACCCCCACCCCATGGCTGCTGCAGACACGCAGGGACACAGCCCATCGAGGCTAGGGGCTCTTCACAATCCGGGGTCATCGTTGCCATGTGGCTGTGGTGCTTCAGAGGCCACTACAGACAATCGACACAGGGCTAACGCCTGGGTTCTGGCCACCGAAAAGTTTGGGCCGTTCTCTCCAGCTTGTGTTGCAGCATCGCTGCCTGCTCAGGGCTGCCGTGTGCCTGGTGGTGTTCAGGGGATGCGGAGGATTTGGAGATGCGGTGCCTCAGCAGCCCACAGCTGCAGCGAGCACTACCATCGGGAAGTCTCTAGATGGCACGATCTCTCCAGCAATGCTCACCTCGCCGAGGAGCTGGCTTTCTCTGCCTCCTCTGGCTCCTGAGCAGAACCGCTCTCCCCTTCCCAGCTGGGGACTGGCGAGAAGCCAGCCCCGGGCAGGAAGCTGGCAGGCGTTTGGGTGGTGGATTGGCTCTAGCGGGTTTATTTCTGACCAGAGTTAAATATTCTTCTGCCTGGGGTGGTGAATTACTGGGCAGTGGAGGCTGATCTAACAGCATTTGTGGATGCTGGACCCAGACTTTGGGCGTTCAGTGGGAGTTCTGGACCTGAACTTCCAACCTGGGGCAAAGTACCTGTTAGGTAGTTTAGTCCTGCCTGGGCATCCTTGGACATATAGCTACTGAGCAGTGATAGGAGCCCACCATGCTCTGGGGTCACAGCAGTGGGCATGGCACATCCAGGGAAGCCCGGGGACCACTAGCATTTTGGTGCTACTGCCTCAGTTCCCCTGGAAAGTGTTACAGCAGGGCAGGCATGGAAAGTGTGAAGAAAGACAGTATTTTGCCATGTTCCCAAAGCTCACACACGCATAGTGCTGGGGATTTCATTAACCTCTCAGAAGTTGTGTTTTCTTCCTCATTTGTGTGAAGCCTTGCATAAGTATGCACTGTCCCTAGGAAATTCCACAGGTTTCCACCTCCACAGTTCACCATCCTAGCCACTGCTGACAGAAGCTGTGTGGAGTGAGTCAGATGGGCTCTGTGGGACAGAGGGCCAGCTTTCCCTTCTCTGGCTTTATTATTTATTTCAACTTTACCCATGAACACCTCAGTGCCCTCTCAGTTACCTGAAGATCATTTCACAGAAGTGTTGCTCAAGTGGATAAGTAACCAGCCTACGCAACTGCTCCGCATGGCTGAAGCAGACCACCTGATGAGGAAATGCACAGTTACTCAATTGTGATTAATTTTCAGTATATAGGATTGTGCAAAAAGAGTCATTACCTTGACATATTAAGTGTTTCCAAAAGGTAGTACTAGGCACACAAATTTATTTTAAAATAATTTCCAAGGTGCCAGTTTGGATAAAATGCTTAGGGCAGTGTAATAGTTTACATTTTAATGTTACCCCATTGGTTGTGTCTCCCTCTAGGTCGGGGTTAGAAACAACATTCAACATCAACACCGAGGAACTGCAGAAGGTTTTGGCAGCTTTGACACGGAACTTCACAAATATCTTTCTAAATAAATTAAGAACAAAAGTACAGGTAAGAGGATCTTCATCACTTCATTTTCCAAACATAAGGGATATGTGCAGGACCACTGCAGCAGCTGAGGGCCATTGCCATTCCCTTGTCTTGCTAACTAGACCTCATTTTGCAGTGCATAACATTGTAGTCCCTCCAAAATGCCTCACCCTTAGTATTTTTTAAAATCCTCCTTCACCCAAAGTGACATTTTCAGCATCCTGGGAGGTTTTCCACTACAGGCAATGATACATTTGTCAAACTATTTACTTTAGTACAACACCAACCAAAAAGAAAAGGGTATTTAGTGGCTTCCAGCATTTCAGGAAAAGCGGTGGGGGGAATCTTACTCATAGTGAAGCTCTAGGGAAATCAGCTGGGCATCACCAATGGGACATTTTTCATTCTATCAAAACAGTTGAATTTTTCAGGACTTTGATTTTCCCTTATTTGTAGATCTGCCATCATGGTCTGTTATCAACCTCTTCAGACAGGACAGAATTCATTCTGGTAGAGGTGATTTTTCTAGGTTGTTTCCATGGTGAAGAAAGACTGAGTCTTTCAGCACGAGGATGCTCTGGTAACAGCTAATGCTCTGGTATCAGCTTAACTTGTGTTAAGAGGCCTAAGAGGCAACATGCTGCCATGTAGTTTGAGCTTCCCAGGTGCTCTCGGCCAGCTGGGGATCCACTAACCCTAGCTGGTATAATGCAAGAGATGGGGGATATTAAGCCTTTGGTCCCAGCCCTTTTCGCTCATCCTAATTCACTAAATGGCCAAGCAGAACTTTCAGAAACCAAAAGAGTCACGCAACTTGCTCCAATCAAAGCCAAGCTGGCCTGGCCAAGGGGACTTTCCAGTGACTGCAGAACTTGTCTCAGAGCCTAAGGTAGGCAGGCAAGGAAGGAGGCAAGCCAAGACATTGAGCAAGAGAGCACAAATGCCGTGAGAACTGAGAGTGGCTGAGGCAAAGGATTTCTAAACAGCCTTCCAGCAGGCACAGAAGCGGGGTACAAGTGGAGTAATTAGTTGGGAAGGAGATTGACAGAACTCTAAAGACAGAGATCCTGAGAGCTAAGAGGAGAAAGTACAAAAGGGATATGCTAGAGAAGGGATATTTTGAATTTGGCCCTTAAAGGACTCTCTCCCAGGTGGCACCAGAAGCCTTTAACAGACATCACTGTGTTTCTGTGTGGAGGCATGTTAGCTCTAGGGACCCAGCAAGGGAAACAGCCTTCTGGGGGCACTTTATCAGATCCTTTTGTACACAGGGCAGGTGACAAATGGTGCCATCACTCCGATGTCATCACTGACCATGAGGTATAAAGTTGGGGGTGCTCACAGCTGCTATTTCCCCACCACCACATCAGACCAAGAAGCAGAAGGAAAATCCCAAGTGAGACTTTGTGCAGACATGGGTCTGCAGGGAGTACAAATATCCCCTGCAAGTGCTATGAGCAAGAGAAGCTTAAGGCTGGAGAGGTAATAACTTACTGGGCTAATTTCCAACAGATTCTCTACCAAGTGACTTGTCATATCCATAGCTGGTGCAAAACCATGTAACACTAGCTACGTAGCTGCACGCCACAGCCTGTTCTAGCCATGCTCAAGTTTCCTCTGGTTAACATTCACATCTGTTTCTCCATACATACAGTAGGGATACAAATAAATATAGCTGGTGGATTAGAAGGTGTCAAAGGGAAAGGAAATGAGGTGTCCCAAGTTAGCCTTTAATGCCAAAGCATCTCCTGTTTGGGAAGTAAGGCTTCTCCTGTCTGTCCAGGGGGGGCACCCAGAAAAGGGAGATGAGGGTCTGAATTTCCTGGGGTAGAGGTAGAAACCCAGCCTGCTCTTGGTTCCTAACTCCTGTTGTGTCTTCACACAGAGTGGGTGTGCTGTCAGTGCTCTGTGCTATTCAGTTCAAGCCCCCTGAGCAGGTGTACAGCTGGGTGCCTTGAACTAGTGTATCAGCTATTCTGAATATTACCAGTGCAATCAGATGGTCTTTTTTTCAGCCACTCCTTAAGAAAATCCTGACCAAGGACTGGATTTTGTCAACGGAAAAGCCAGACTCACTGGCATTGGCAGTTTTTCAGTTCTCCAAGCACCTGCAGCATATGAGGGAGCCCATGGGGCAGGTAGGTGTCTGGTCTCTGTCATTTTCAGGCTGTATTCCAACCTACAGCCTCCTTTCCAGCAGTGAGGGCTGTTTATAACCATGGGGGCAGCCAATGAAGGGGAGTTCAGCTATTACCATAACTCCAAGTGAGAGTAAGCCACACATTCCTTTCTGTAGTTTAAATACAGTAACTGATTTCTTTCAAGAGGAACAGAAGGCTTTGGTGAGCATTACCTCTGAACATTATCATTCCATGAGTTGTGGGTTTATACACTCCTTTCATACCTATGCATTTGTGAAATAAATAGGTAGGTGATAACAGCTCTACATTTAAAATCTGCAAACACCATCAAAACCTACTTTTAAACCAATTCTAAATATCCCCTTCGCTGCTGAGGAACCAGACTGCCAACTCAAAATCATGGTCTATTTTAGGGTGAGGAGTATTTTTGTGGCATTCCCTTGGGCATTGCCATCGCTCTGTGCCTGAGGAAGGGGCTGCAAGCCACTAGCTCCTTTCAGCAGAGCTGGCCTGGGCAGTTTGTGCTGTTGATGTGCTGCATTTGTGTATCTCCTTTATACCCCCAACTGCTGCTTAAGACCTGAGGGCTTCCCCTGCCCTCTCTCATTGTCATAGTTTTGTGTGGAAACCACAGAAAAAAACCCATGAGGTTTGGTGATTTTCGTTTTTTGGTTTTGTATTTTTTTTTTTAACCAGGAGCTTCTACGTGATGTTCATAAGTATGTGGTGAGAGAATACATCGTGCAGGTCATCAAACCCAGACGGAAAATGAACAGGGAGACACGGCAACAAGTGAGCGAAAAGATGAACCAGGAAGCCAGAATCCTTAATAATATGCTCATTGATCAGGTACATGAGTTCCCTCCTGGCATCCTCTGGCTGCTCCCTTCCTGGAGGTGCAGCATCTCTGTTTGGCTTCCTGAGGTGCAAGGCAGCAGGCTCTTGAGGAGGGAAAGCCTCAAGAAATATAAAACTTAAAAGAGAGCAAGCAAGGTGGTTACTGCAGGTTCATGGTGTGGACTTCCAGCCCAGCAACCACTTTTCAGCAGTGGGTCCTGTGTGCTCAGCTGGCTGCTCTCTGACCGAAGTGCCTAGTGTTTTATCAGACTCCCAGACACCCTGGTGCTTTGCAGGATCTCACTCATGCTGTGGCTGCATCTTCCTGGGCCTGTTCCCTTGGGTCATGGGATGCAACTTCTTTCAAAACAATCCCTGTCCTGGGTACAGCTCATGTAGATGAGTCCATTGAGAAGGCTCACCCATGCACACAGTGGGCATACAAGAGGGTGATGGGGAGAAAACTGTGGTGGTTTGTCTATTTTGTGACCTCGCAGCATCAGTCTGGGATTTTCAGACCATGCTGGGAAGCCAAGTTGAATACACTGGATTTTGCAGAAAGTCAGGTGTGTGAGGCAGACCTCTTTCAGAGATGAGGCACACAAAAATATTAGGCAGCAGGAGGTGAATTCTCTGGCATCTGTTGCTGTGCTGAACCACAGCCACAATGGCCTGTTCAGGGTCTGGCTCACTGAGGTGCTCATGAGCACCAAGGGAGTGTAGAGTCAGGCCCAGCAGAGCTCCTGGGTGTACCTTGACATTGCCACGCAGTGCTGCCTCGACCAGCACCCTGCTGTCCCCCTGGCAGCCCTCTGCCCACCCTGCAGTGGTACTATCTTACACCAGTAAAAGCAACCTGCTGCCGTGCTCTGTGCTGTAGGTAAAAAGGCATTTTGCAGGTGCTGAGCTCCCTGACATCCTCATATTCCTCCCTGTTCACAGGGCTCTGACTCCAGCTGGCTCCTTCCCGCCATACACCACATTGCCAATATCATTGGGGAGAAAGAAAAAAACAAGATCAAGGACTACGTCACAGAGTTGTGTCAGGATTACCCAGATATCAGGTACATGAAACAGCAGATGCCAGAACTGCTGGGCTCCATCCCAAACAGCACCAGCTCACCCCATGCCTTGGCCAAGCTCTTCAGCTTCTCTTTTCTGCTGGTAGCCACAGGTTAGAGGTCAAGGTGCCAGCAACCCCACCTTATTTTTCTGTCTTTCTGTCTTTATCTTTTCTCTTTTTTTCCCCTGTCTGCTGAATCTTATAATGCACACAAGTTATCTCAAAAACCTTTTCAGAATAGGATAGGATAGAATAATTTCTGTTGGAAAAGGCCTATGATGATCACATAGTCCAACTGCCTGACCACTTCAGGGCTGACCAAGTTAAAATATGCTATTAAGGCCATCGTCCAAATTCCTCTTAAACACTGACAGGCTTAGGGAATCAACCATCTCTCTAGGAAGCCTGTTCCAGTGTTTGACCACCCTCTCAGTACAGAAATGCTTCCTAAAGCATTTAGGAGTCTATAGCTCCCCTGATGCAGCTTTGAACCATTCCCATGTGTCAGATCACTGGGTATCATTTTATTGTTCCCAATGAGCCTTGTTCCACTGTAAAGCTCCACGTTGCTTTACAGTGCATCACCAATGTTAGACCAACTTGACAATTTGCAGGCTCCAGCATCAGAGCAAATAGTTTGTCTCCTCTTCCCAGGCTCAGAACTCTAAGTGCAGCAGACATTAACACAGTTCAGCTGGAGTTTCAACACAACCACTAAATTTTGGAATAAATTACAAATTCTTTCTTTTGTACTTTCCATTTGCTGTTCCAAAGCAGCATCTGCAAAATTTAAGGCTGCTGGAAAAGTAAACAAAGTGACTAGCTCTGTGCTTGGCTAAGCAGCTGCACATCAGAAGTTACCTCCTTTTCTACAGTTCTTCCACAAACCACTGAGAAGGAATATCAGTGGCACAGCTTGCAAAAAATCCATTTCATCAGAGTTGTTTCAGAAAAAGACTAAAGGTTTTTGCACTGGGTTACACAGTTCCTGATGGATAACATTTATACAATCAGAATAAACCATACATATAATAAATTGCTCAGAACACTTAAAAAGACATTAAATATATTTTTGTCTCCCCAAAAGTCAAAATTTTTCGTAAGTGTATTTAACCTGAGCAGGTCAGATATGCTTTGAGCTTATCTGTGTGGGGAAATTCAAGACATGGACTTGAAAAAGAATAATTGTAATTTCCTAGGTGAACACACCTATCCTACAACAACAACAACAAAAAAGGAAGGCTTAATCCTATTGGCCAAACTAAACTGACAAAGAAGGCAGGGCCTGTTCTGGGAAGGATGGGGGAGGGAAATGCTGGCTAGTCAGTCTTAGCTGTTTGAAAAGAAAATTCCAGGCAGAAAAGCCATTTACAAGACTGTGATTTGTGGTACTTTTTTATCCTCATCATTAGCCTTGGACCCAAGCCAGGTTTTAAGGCTCATCCTCTTTGTTGATCTATTTCCTGGCTTTCCATCATTGAGTAATATTATTTTAAATGATTAAGTTTGGAAAATGAGGTGGAACCTGCTGGACCTGCATTGTTTCCTGTTCAGGCCTCTGTTAATTCTTCCCCTGTGATCTTGGCGACGTTGCTGAATTTGTATATACTACGATTACTGGAAGAGGGTATGTTTCCAAGTTGGCTTTCCTAGCCCTAATCTAATTAGTGCCTGACAGCTTCCTAAATATTAGCACTTCCATTACTCACCTCAAAGCAATCATGAAATAAAAGGTCTGCAGCCTCTCAGGAAAACTTGTTAAAGACGTCACGTACATGTGGAGACAGAGGAGGAAATTCCCTGAAGCACCAGCAGCAGGAGGGTGTCCCACCTGTGCAGGGTAGAGAAGCTGATGCTCACTGGCTCAGTACCTCCACAGCCTGCAGACCCTCATCCTGGTGGCTCCTCCAGTGCAGTGAGGGGACATTCACCAGCACTTTGCCATGGCCTCACTCTGTCTCCAGCATGGCTGTTGGTTGCTTACATCTGTGCTGGTTTTGCTCATCGGGAGTGAGCAAGGTCTCATTTGGTTTCTTCAGGAAGGAGCACATCCTGGCAGTCCTGACTCTGCGGGGGCTGGGGCGCACCAGGAGAGCAGCAATTTTTCGGCAAAGCTACCATGCCCTGGAGAGCCCTGACGGTGGGGAGGGCAGCACACTCTTCGCTGAAATTGATGCTCCGGTGATCATCAGCTGCTTCTAAAACAGAACCAAAACAGCAGTCAGTATCATCCCTTCTCCTGTGCTGCCTCTACAGCGTGATCCAAAATTTCCTACCCTGCCGTTCTCCTCTGCAAATCAAACTTTTTGACTGCTGTGGGAAAATGAGAAATTTTCCAAACTTGCTACCCTGAGTTCGGAAACCAAAGGTAACCTCCTGTGAGAGCTCCTGGGCAGAAGCTCCAGCCCAGGCACCGCATCTGCCCTGTGTTCAGTACAGCTTTTGTTGCAAAGAGTCTGCTCTTGTCTGATCCAAGATTGAGTCTCTTTTCAGAGAACAGAAGAAAACCAAAAGGAGTTCACTCAGAGCTATATTAAGGCTTGGACTGTGTGTTGCGTAATCGTACAGTAGCAGAGCAAGAGCCTCCTTCATATTTAGTGTCCCTGAGCAACCAAGGGGCGGACCTTTGGCACGGATGTGGTAGACCCCAAGTCTTATTTCCTCCCCCTTGAACCAACTGGCTGAGCTGGCATAATACAAGGTTGGTGACATCATGATCTGGTGCCACAAATCACTACCTGCCTGAGCTTTAAAACCTTGGAGGATAACCAAATCCCATAGTTGGGACATGCAGCACATGGACCGCTCTGCTCTCCAGGATGGACCCTGTGGCCCTTCTGCTGTTTCAGCAGATTGTCCTCACTTGTAGGCTGCTTTGAGAAACTCCTGTTGGACCAAAGACTTATTCTCTATTGCCTCTCTATGTGGGCAGATATGTCTGGATCAGATGTGCCATTTGGAGAGAGGCTCCAAGCCCTCCTTGCCTTAGGGAAAAGGGCCACCATGCCCCTAGTCCATTTTCTTGTATGTTCAGTGTATTTTAAAACTCTGGTACAATCTGACTGCAGTATGAAACCTAATGTGAGGTGGACAGGAATAGTGCTACAGATCGGATTCTCATCTGGTGTAAACCAGCATCACCCCACGGATGGAACACTACATCTTAACTCCATGGAAGATCCAAAGCTTTATATCCAGCATCTGCAGGGGACACTAAAAGAGACATCCAGCAGACTACAGCCGTACAAATCTGATTTTATTTAATCCAATTTATCCTTTAGGTTGCCCTCCACAGGAATTCCAAGACTCTGTACAGAGACATGCTTACAATCTATCAGTTAATGTGATAAATGTGGACATGGCATAGCATTGAACACTAATTTGTCTGCTGCAGAGCTTAGAGCATCAGTAGCTAGACTCTTTCATTTCCTTTGCTTCAGTTTGCACCAGTATAAATTTCAGCCTGTGTGAGTAGCCTGCTGGTGACAGGCCAAGTGAGCTGTTCTGAAGGATAAGAAATGCAGAGTGCATCTTTAATTCACAGTCCTCATACGAAATTTTTCAAAGTTAGACTTTCTACCTCCACAGTCAAGATGAGGTGTTTTTCTAAAGATGACTTTAGAATATCATGTAGGAATTGAGAGCTGGAAGCAGGAAATCCTGGGAGGAATTTTCTGCCCTACATCATTCTTCAATACAGCTCACGACAGTTCCTGCACAGCCTCCTTGGTGACTCTTTGTATTTCCAATGAAGAAGAAGTAAAATATGATTGGCAACTCCAGTTAGGTGTGCAGAGCTCAGGAACACTTAGGAGCCCCCTTTCTCTGTCCCAGAAGGCAAGGGTGTCAGTGCCAAGAGGTTTACAGTCAATATCAAAAGCATTGACTAAGTGGGGGAGATAAAAAGGGTCTTTCAACTTTTGCACCAGTCTGAGACATCTAATACTGGATTTTCAGAGGAGCGCAGGATTTGAGACAATAAATCCTTAGTGGAAGTTTTTGTGCATCAGGAATTTCCCTCTGTCCTGTATGCACCTCACACAAGGAATCTGCAGCACATAAATTTCAAAAGAACATTAAAAGTATACTGGGTTGTCAATCATTATTTTACTGGCAGTCTGTCCACAAAGCAGCTGCCTTTCCCCAGGCTTCAGCCGCCTTGCCCTGGGATTAGGTAAGGCACTCAGCCTCCATTTTCTAATAAAAGCAAGTTGCTACCCTGAAGTCATGGAGGAAAGCTGGGCACAATGGCTGTGTTTTGTCACAGCCTCTCATGGGACACTTGGATCCTGTGAGCCAAGGGCAAGAGCACAGCCCGCTGCTCTGGGAGTTGCAGCTCTAAGATCGCTTGCTCTTGAGCAAACCAGTTTCTGGTTAACCCCATTAGGGCAAAGCTACAGTTCAGTCCCAGTCCTGCCACAATACCCGTGCAAGCAGAGATGGAACTCCAGTGCAGACTGGGAGCAGCGGTCCCTCCTGGGGCAGGAGGATGCTCTATCTGGGCTGCAAGAGCAGACCCTGGAGGCACCTGAGCAAGCAGAGAGGAAGGGCTGTGCTCTCCAAAATGAGCTGCTGCTGTCCAGCTGTCTTCTGTGAAACACCCAGCATTCATTAGGACCATATTTCACATTCCAATAAAAGAGAAGAAATGTCTCCCAAGGCTTTTATTCTGGAATATGTTGCTCTTGTAGGAAAATGCCAAGGAGCTCACTTATTACCCTGTTAATTCCCTCTGTTTGTTATTTCCTTGTGGTTTCCACAATGAGCCCTACTCCTACCCTAGCACACAGTTGCATTCCCCACCAGGAGGCACCGATCATTTTTACCATGCATTTTACCAAGTGCAGACACATCCTCCAGGGAATAAGACTTTCTCAAAAGTATCCAGCTAAATGGAAGAGCCAATCTCTCTCCAGATTTAGCTTATCAGGGGTGAACACTGCATTATGGCACAGTTCACAGCACTGTGTAGGTGGTGACAGATACTTTCTTTGTTTCAGAGGTCTCTGCTGTTTCACAATACTGTTTGTTTCTGGTTTGGGGTGAAAAGCAGTGTTTTCAGTACTCTCTGTCCAAAGCAACAGCCTGCAGCCTGAAGCCAAAATGGTCCTTAGGCTGGGGTTTGGCATCTGAGACTGGCCTTCAAGTACCATTGTTTCAGCAATTTCCCTCGGTGAAGTTTCCTTTCCTGGAAGGGAGAAATGGAAAACAGTCTCACTCCAAGCAAGAAAGGAACAATACCAAGACATTACAGGGATAGCACAGGAGGCTTTTTCCTAAGCTGAGGATCCTAATCAATCAGTCAAATATTCCAGACAAAGCCTTCTGGTGCATCAGGACTATAATGTTTAGCTCCCAGCCCTATGGTATCTTTCAGCAAAGAGCTCTCAATTGGGTTAAAACATTAAGGATGTTCAGTGAGAAGTAGATTTGAAGTATTATATCCACTTTACATGCTGGGCAATGCGGCCTGACATCACCCAGCAAACACGGCTGGCAGGAAAAGAAGTGCCAGGACGCTATTATCTCAGGGGTGGCTGAAAAGTAAAGCTGTTTTAGTTTTAGGCTTTATTACTTTGGTAACCATATATCACAGTTCTCAAAGTACCAGCGTTTAGCAAACATTTATCTTCTCTATTTTGCATATTTCTCTGTGAAATCTTGTCGCATTGGGTTTACTGCTCCGAAGCCAGTCATTTGGTTCTTCAGGCACTGGATGGAGAACAGGCGTGCTCTGCTCAGCATCACTGTGCACTTCCAACCCTTAAGGACGATTTTATATAATACTGCTATATAACATTAACACTGGCCCACCTCTCCCATAAAAACCATGCAATAGATCAGCCAGATTGCTAAAGATTTATTTGACATAGCACATCTCAACTATTTGCTATTACTATTACAATAGTAAGACAGTACTGAGATAAGGTAAAGACTGTAGTAAATTAATGCCTGGCAAAACTGGATTAAGATTAACTTTTAAAGAACTACAAGAACTTCCTCTAGTCCCACAGCCACATAACTATTTCCTGAGAACACTGAGCAAATGTGAACTTCACCCCCCTGTAGTCGTCCCTGTCACACAGAGCACTGCAAATAGCCTCTAATACCCTTCAAAGGTAGCGCTCTCCATTTCTCTTTCTAAATGCACTCCAAGTCGTTCAAATCCATTATCCCAGAAAAGGAGTAACATGTAAAGCAGAAAAGTCTTCAGGAAAAGGCTGTTGTAGCAGGTTTGCCATCTTGATACTACCTGAGTGAGATTCTCAAAATTCCTGTATAAGACTTTCTGTGTTAGCTGCACAGAGATTATACCTCTCATTAAATGAGACAGAAAAAGTGAATGGCAGATCAAAGATGAGCACCTAAGTCCCAAGATGTCTCACCAGACATAGTTTATGTTTGGCCATGCATGAAACTGTGCTTGGCAGCATGAGTAGGTCTGTAGCCTGAGCTCCATAATGAGCATGGAGCTGGGGAGTTGCCATGGGCTTCATTATGCAGGATCACGTCTTGGTTCCCAGGACTGTGTGGAGACTGGCATCAGGCAGACGGAACTGCTTTTTTTTAATGAACAATGTTACATAAGCACAGAAAAATCAAATCAAGGCAGAAAGGGGTGGTTATACAGCTTGCCAAGCTACCCTTCAGCTGCACTCAACCCCTGAAAAGGGGCTGGAAAACTGCATCTGGAAGAAAGGTCACAGAATCACAGAATGTTAGGGTTGGCACAGAATTTTAGGGTTGGAAGGGACCTCAAAAGATCATCGAGTCCAACCCCCCGGACAGAGCAGGGGGGTCATAGAGTAGGTCATACAGGAATGCATCCAGGCAGGTTTTGAAAGTCACCAGAGACGAAGACTCCACAATTTCTCTGGGCAGCCTGTTCCAGTGCTGTCACCCTCACAGTGAAAAAGCTTTTCGTACTGTTTTTGTGGAACCTCCTGTGTTCCAGTTTACATCCATTGCCCCGTGTCCTATCACTGGACATCACTGAAAAGAGCCTGGCTCCATCCTCCTGATACTCACCCTTTATATATTTATAAAGATCGGCAGTGTATCTTCTTCCTGCTGCTTTTCTTACTAACAGTCCATATAGAATTAGTCTACCATATTCCATTAAATGCAGGATCACTTTATTTCTCTTTTTTGAGAAAATCACATTTCAGTATAGAGTTTCAAGATGTTGATAATCAGACGAAATACCATAAAACAGTAATGAACTCACAAACTGCATCCAAAACAGGTTTGCTTAACATTTTTACATCTCTTCTTTTCTGTCTATAGACTAAAAAAGTACTTCTAGGGAAGGCAGAGAGCACAGACACAAAAATAATCTTCCCGTCAAAAAATTGCTATTTTTTGGCTCCATTTTCTGGAGGAGTCAGGCATGGAGAAACAAACTTCTGCTACAGCAAGTAGATGCAGGTGCTGATGGGGCTGAAGCACTGAGGACAGCATGGCATGTGTGCCATCAGCAGCATTTAGCAGCAGGACAGACAGATATCTGTGAGAGGAGTGCTGGAGTGGCTGGTCCTGTTCTGCAATGAGAACAGGCGTGCTGAATCCCTTTCAGCAGTGCTGTGTCACTGCACAGGCACAGGAGCAGGAGTGTGTTGGTGACCTGAGCCACCAGGCTGGTAACACAGGCTGATAACATGTGGTGACACTGATGCCATGGCTCTTTAGGGCTGTAGTGATGCAAGGGCCCATGGAGCCACAACTATCCCCAGGGGGCTGTTTTACTTTCAGATGCTAACCTACAATAAGGAGCTGCATCCTTGGTCGCCCATAGTGCCAGCAGACAGAACAGGACCAGGGAATTTCTCTTGCATTCACATGCACATATCCAACAGCACTTTCTTCTGACACTCATCATGGGTAATCCCAGAATTAAAATTTAAGGAAATCAAAGTAATCATAAAAGTCTGTCATCCTGAGCTCACAACTTTATGATACTCTTTCCAAAACTCAGGAAAAAGTATTTCCTGAGGGAATAGTTCTGTGAACAGAAGCTTATTGAGTAGACAAGATGCAATAATGGAATTAATCATCAGGGATTCATTAGAAGGAGTAAGGACAAAAAATCTGGTGCCTTTTGTCACCAGCACATCACTTGCACACATGGACCATCATCTTCCCCTTGCAGCCCCAGTACAGCGCAAGGATGCGTTACACAACTCTCATCTCGAAAGCCCTTTAAATGAATGGGCCTTGAGCACTCCAAAGCACGAGCAAAAGCCCACACTGCCTCTTTCCCTCAGTGATCTCAAGGCTGAATCCATCCTGTATCTGCTCTTGCTAAGCAGCCATTAGTCAGACTCTGAAATAAAATCATTCCCTGCGATGACACACGTACTGTCTTCAAAGAGACACACTGAAAGAAAGAACAACCCAAAGGACCAGGCTCTATTTGCCCATGATAAGAAGTTCTCCCAGCAAGCTCAGGGACATGCTGTTAACTGGACACATGATAGTATGTGGCTGCTGAAGGAAGCGTGAGACAACACGCTTCAGGAGACCTGGCCCAGCAGGAGATGATGGCCCTGGGAAAGGAAGCACCCACACAGCTTTGGTCCTGCATCCCCACCTATCTCAGAAGGGCCTCTGGCAATAAGAGTGGATGTGCAGTCTTGTGGCATCACATCACTCTCTGCAGTTCTGTTTTATTTGAAAAAAATTACTCTTTTTTTCCTTTTTTTGTTAACCACATGACTTTTTCTCATTTCTTTACTACCAAAGAGCACAAAACCAAATTCAGCCCTGGTACAAGAGAAAATATATCCATGGGATTATACCAAGCTGTGGTTTAAATTTCAACTTGATTATTTTGTGCAAGGAAAAAAGCCACCTTTGAGGATCCTGTACATGCAGTGCTGGCCAGGATCTCAGAGCAGCTGTAGCACCCTCCCAGGCTGGACATGCCCTTGGCACAGTGGCACTTGGCATTGCAGCAAAGTCTATGTGCTCAAGAGAGCACATCCCAGGAGCCCCTGTGGTGGAGTTCCACATGTGACATGTCAGCACTGTCCACAGGAAGGGCGCTGAACCTGAACACACTAATTCCTTTGCCTTTGGCCCCAACCTTTGGGTCTGAGATTTCTTGTTTCCATCAAAAAGCCTTTTGCAAGTGATTAAATACTGAAACAGATCAAAGTTGCCTCTTCTGCATGAATTAATAAAAAATAAAAGGATTTGTTTGGCTTGCAACAGAGCAGAAATACTTGAATGGATGCCTGGATTTGTTCTATTAAACATCCAGAGCAGGAGAAAATCTTGAGTTAACAAAGCTGCCTACAGACAGACAGCAAAACTCACAGCAGTATTGTTCAATTGCCCAGAGTTATTCAGAATCCATCACAAACAACAACTGTGATATCTCCACAATCGGTTAACCTTGGGCCTTGGTGTGTGGATTTAGGTGCCATTGTTTTAGTCATAACATGAAAAATGAATTGCATTGTTGCTGTTATGGCTCTATTTCTGGAAAATGCTTGCATAGGGCGTACCAAATGGAATTGTCAAAGGAAGGTTATTTTCCACAGTTAAAAATAAGCTTTAATACTATATGTAATAGCCCTTTCAACCTCTTAGAAGTGAAGCTGCTTCTCCCTAGTGCAAGCAGATAGAAACCTGACAGAGTTAAAGTGAACACACAGAGATTACCTTAAAACTCTTTATCCAAAATAATGACTTTACATAGGCATTCCAATATTGGTTTTCATATCCATCACTCATCATTACTTTCTTTCGAGCTGTTCCTCTTTTCTATGAAGGGGATGTTACAAATACTATGACAACCTTATCTGATGCTGAAGCGGTTGAGGAAGGATCCATGTCTGGCTGCTGTGTTATTGCTACAACTCCCAGGAGAGCAAATATGTACAAAGGATCTTACCCAGTCCAGCAGTGCAGGTTCTGCCAGGGTGGGAAGGGGTCAAGGAAAAATATTATTGTCCTGAAAAACCAGCAGGATTCCTCAGAGGTTTGTTGAGAAAAGAAGAATATTTTATTAAAAGGTCAGTGGGAATTTCAGTCCTCAGGAGGTCTGTAAATCTCATTCAGGAATATGCCACTATTTACAAGGAGATGAAGAGCCTCTCTTTACTGCCAGTAAATTTGATAAGAACAACTTTGTTGATTGCAACAGTGCATGATAAGTGATGAGTTCCTTCCTGAGTCAGAGTGTTTGAAACACAGGCTATTGAGTCGTCACAGCCACTTGGATTTTCCCTGGAAACTTTCCTCTGTGCCACTCACCAAGCCTGAGTTTGCTTGGACACACAAGGAGAGAGCCCAGGAACAGCAAAGGGCAAACCTTGAGGACCCAAGAGGAAGTTCAAAACTGAAGAACTTGTTGGTGTCTCACTTTCAAGACCTCAAGAGGAAGTACTGCATTTGCAGTTTCCCACAAGTTTTCCCCCGTACTTTCCACCATGTGGTGATGTGGAGCTCATGGGCAGCCTCTCCTGCTGGGCAGAAAGAGATGCCCCAAGGCAGCAAGTCCTGGGGCAAGGAAGGTGCCTGGGCAGGGGGAAAACAACTGCAGTGAAAAGACATCCTGATTAGTCCTGACAGGTCTAAACATGATGCTGATACCACCATGAGGGCCAGCCGGGATTTAGTCCCGTCCAGTGATCTTTGGGATCTGTGTTTTATTCCCTGATCTAAAATTAGTTCTCCCACCCCCTGCACACAAGCTGTGTCCCAGCCCAAGCACAGTTGTTGGTGTCTGGGGAGGACCCATGAGCTGAGCACTAGTGAGTACAGGCATGCCCTGGGCCTGGCTTTGAAACGTGGATGGGTACATTTGTCCCATGGGCAGCAAGTATTTGAGCAGCTTTCCTGACACAGCTGAAGAAGCTCTAGCTGCTGCAGTGTGGTTTGGGTAGTGACAGGGTTCAGCTGGCAGCTGACAAAGCTTGTCTTGTGGTGGCTGTTAAGGGTCACTTAACTTACAAGCAGCCCAGTGCAAGTGTTAGTCTTGAGTTTGGTTCTTGTATTCAAGCTGTGATGCTGCAGAGCAGACACATCAGGACCAGGAGATGGGGAGCCCAGCCCTGTTCTGTGCAACACAGCTGGGCTATCACATCTGGGAGCACCAATCCACATTGTGGAGAGTGTGGATATCCAATGCTGACTAGGATGTGGCTTCTTGCACTATTTCTAGTAGCTTAACTGGTAAGACAGTTTCCATTTGCTGTGCCAGCCTCTGAGTGCAATCAAATCAAAAGCAGCTCCATCTTAATGATCCCCTTTTTAATGCAGAAAACCAGCGTGCATCCTGCAAGCATGCACACACTGCTTTTCTAGCTTTACGGGGAGCTGGTCCTTGTGTCTTCATGCTTTCCTGCAACCCCCTGCCCCAAGGGCATTAGGAATCTGGAAACAGAGAAGCAGTGTTAGATAAAGAAGCAAGAGTAAGCTGGGAAAAATAAAGAAGAACTGTGGGGTAGCAAGTTCTGGAGTACCTCAAAAAAACATGGTGCTTTTCTGTCAGGTGGTCTCTGAGGCTTCTCCAATGCAGTGGTGTTTCCCAAAATATTTATGGTACAGGCAGATGTCACTCACCCACCACACCTCCACCCCTCACACACCCTGCAATTGCCCCAGACCAGAGCTCTTGCAGATCTTCTCCAGGCCCCTTATGCAGCCCTGTCCTAGACCTGAGCCCAGTACTGTGACCCCACAACATGCCCTCTGTTTCCTGATTGGAGCAGGATGGCAGGAATTATGAGCTCCTACTCTCCTGGAGTGAGTTGTGCTGAGATGACTTCCACACTGCAAAAAAAACTCTTCTACATTTGTTCAGGTGAAAAATCTACATCCTTCTCTTAGTGCCTGTCACTCCTCCCCAGGTCACTATGTGGCAGATGTTGAGGATGCCCATCAGTCTGAAAGTATCTACAAACACAGGAACAGTATCACTACCTCCATTTATCCCAGGCTACAAAGCTGCTTGGTTGAAGGTCCAGAGATAGCAAACTAGGAATGTCTGTCTGCCAGGGCTGTCAGGACATGGGGACTTCACTTCCAACACATGATATCTCCTACCCACTGTGAGCATGTCAGGAACAGCTGGACCCAGCCAGAAACCTCCAATATAGACCCTTCCTCCAGTCTCCATGTCAGGTAGAGGGTGGCAAGGCAACCTCAAAAATGCACACCACCCTCACACAAATATTAGGGGGAGGGTGCCAGAGCGGCCTCAGAGACAGATGCCTCCTCCACCAGAAATATCATGGTGAAGGTGTAATCAACCTCAGCTATGGACCACTCCTCCAGCAGAAATATCAGGGTGGGGATACAGACCATGCTTGCACACAAGCCCTTCCTTTGATGAAGGTCTAGGACATTCCTATCGGATATGAATTCCTAGTTCATTACTCAGGAGTGTAGGATTTTTGAAAATCAGGAAAGCTCTGTACGGTTTGTTGGGTTCAGGGGGGAACTATCACCATGTGAGGTTTGTACTGCTGGCAGCAAAGTTCTATAAAGGGGTTCACACTTTTGAAGCTACCAAATCACAGCTTTGCTGTGGGTCAAACCTCCAACGCCAACTTGCCTCGAATAGACTTGGGTAAAAACATTGTCATTTGGGGATGAAGAGAAGGAAGTTGAAAACATGACAGAAGGACGAAGATACGCTGCACTGGCTGTCGCTGATGAGTATTGTTGGTGAAGATCATCCTGCTTGGCTTTCACATCTAGATTCAGCAAAGCCTGAGCAGATCAATTTTCTCGCAAGGGCAGGTGTTTGCCATGGCAATAGGGTCCATGTTGGAAAGGACAAAGGATTTTGCAAGAGTAAGGGAACTTTTTGGATCTGAGAGCACCAGTTTGGGTGAGTCCTTCTACACTTAAAAAAAAATCCATATTGTTTGTTATTAAGATGCTGGGTTTAGGTGTTGCTTTTGTCCAGTAAGATATTACTATTATTCGCCAGCTTGGCGGTTCCTTTTAAACTAAGACTGAGCTATTACAGATGTGAGGCAAGTCTTCTCACCTATCCCAAAATATGACCTGCACAAGGAGTGCTTTAGAAGAACTTTGTAGGCTTCAAAGACAGCAGAGACCTGTCTCTGTGTGTTTCTGTGACCATTTTGAAAGCCAAGAGATGTTGTACTTAAAAACATGTAACTTAACACATCTACAGACAAAAAATTAATTGCAAATGTATAATTTTCAAGGACTGTGATGTTCAAATTAAAATGAAGTTGGGCCAGGGAAGTAGTTCATGAAATAAAAGTAAAAATGCTAGTTTATATCCTGTCATCTCACTGTGTCTCAGACTGGATAGAAACAACAGTCCTGTCAACCCAAAAGGTTATGGACTTGCATCCCAGGATGTGATCTCCATTAACCCATTGAGGCGGGGCCCTGGGACATCTAGAAGAAGTCCAGTTAACTGCAATCTGGGAGGTTCTTAGTTCATTGACACACAGAGAAACTGCAAGAGGAAACAAAACATCCAGATGATTTCGGATATTGACTGGGAGGAGAAGTTCTGTGTCCTTCCTTTTTGCTCACCACTACCTACTTATGTCTTTTACATGAAACAGTCATCACTTGTCACAGGAACTTCTCCCACAGTGTTTAGTACTGTTGACACGATCCGCCTGTTGAACTCATGTCCCCCCACCTCCCATTACCCATGTTCTGATCCTGCCACTCACAAATCCCCTGTTCCTATGCTCTAAGGCCAATATTTGGGTATATCATCACAGCTCTCTGACTCTGGTCACTGATGAAGAAAAAGACCTCTTGTTTCCATTACTTGCAGTCATCAGGAATACTGGAGAGGAAGGCACCTCAAGCAATCAGAAGTAACATAATTTGGTGAGCACATCATCCAAGCAATCCTTTTGTGACCTGAGTGGTTTGAGATAAAATGCAAAACAGTCTTGAGAGATGGATCCATCTCCTCTAGACCTTTCACTAGCTGCTTTGCCTCAGGTGCTGATCAGTGACAGTGCCTTTTGAGCCAGCAAGTTCCTCCACAGCTTACTGGCCTGCCATGCCCCTTCACTTAGGAAGAGGAGCTGGGGCCCCTCACAACCCAGCTGACATTGCTCTGGCCTGCAGATCTGACTCAGTCTTCAGAATGATAACTTTCAGCCCTTTCACTGACCCCAAACTTCATAAACTTCTAGAGAGAGATAGATAAATGTGGATGGTGTGACCTCTTGGTCTTTTACCCCACAGTTTAATGAGTACCCCAAATTCTCCTCTGTTACCCCTGTTTGCACATACTCCCACTTCTATCAAAATATCCCACAGTAAGCAGAGATAAAAGAGGTATTGCTGTGCACAGGAGCAGTGGAGCAACCAACTATGAGCAGCTCCAGGCACAGCAGAGGCGGTTCCAGTCACACTCTCCTTCACGTGCCTCCCCCAGCACTGCACAGAGGTCAGCTGCCATAGTGGTACCCTTCCCCATCCCTTTCACTGAGCTGCTGCACACCCCATCCTCCATCCCATGTGGAAAAGCTGCTGGACATTACCCGACCCTAGTTTTCCAGTAGAAATCCACACTGAGAGCAATTTCTGACTTTCTCAAGTTCTACTTTGGTCAGGTCTGCTTTGTTTCGTGCCCCACCAGCTCCAGGAGGTGTTCCCCACACCCCCAGCAGAAGGTCACAGGGTGGCACCTGCTCAGCCAGAGGGCTGCTGCCAGCCACCTGCACTCAGAGATGCTACTTTTCTATTATTGAAATGTGCACATCTGGAATTACTTGGTACAAAGGAGTTGAAGTCATGGAAAAACCCACAGGAAAACTAGTAGTTCCCCTATCTGATAATAAAGGTGATTAAAACAATCTCGAACTCTGAGGTAATGCCTTCTTTGCCCATAGTCTTTAATAGTCAGACCAGATATCCTCAGGGTATTCATTCCCCTGAACTGGAAGACAGGGATGAAAAGCAGAATAATAGAATAATACCCTCATAATCCAGAAGGAAGTGGTTAATGACCTGCTATGCCACCTGGACACCCACAAGATTATGGAGCCAATGAGAGACACCCAAGAATACTGAAGGACCTGTTGGAGGAGTTTGCCTAGCCACTCTCCACCATTTATCAGCAGTCCTGGTCAATAGGGGAGGTCCCAGCCGACTGGAGGCTTACCAGTATGACTCCCATCTACAAGAAAGGATGGAAGGAGGATCTGGGGAACTACAGACATGTCAGCCTGATCTTGGTACCCGGGGAAGATTATGGAGATGTTCATCTTGAGTGAGCTCACATGGCAA